>JAOSBK010000005.1:39575630-39601553 GCA_027568895.1 Erythroxylum shatona | reverse complement strand
CTTCTTTCGTCTGCTTTTCAATATTATTTGTACTTCATCAAAATCATTTATGTAAAGTCATTTTGACTTAACAATCTAAACATGTAAAAGATAAAGAATACCTTTAAATAATTTGTCATTAAACTACAACCAAATCGATTGGCTGTAGGGCATAAACCAACATTATCATCCAAGAGCATATGAGGAATGATGATGTTTGTTAGCTTTTACATTTTTATTAAATACATAAATTATGGTCAAATGGTTGGCCATTGATTTAACTATCATGCATATATTATGACTTTGCTTAAATTTACGCCTTTATTTTTATGCTATAGAATCAATTTTACACCATTATTTTTATTCTATCATTTCCATGCACTTGTATGCAATTTTACATTTAATATGGTTGTCTCATGTTTATTTTGAACCAAGTTTAATATTTAATATTTTGCAGAAATTGTTGTGCTTATCTCATATTTATTTTTGAACTATGTTTAGCATTTAATACTTTATAGAAATTGTTGTGATTGATATCACTTATATGTGATTACATTTAGGGATGGAATGTTTGAATAATATGAACGACTCTAATGATTGTGTGGAACTAAATGAAAAAGATGGAGTATGGAATGATACCATAGAGACGTATTTAATTAATCTCCTTGATATTTGAAGAAGTGAAGAACGAAAATCGAACGACTACTACCTTTTTCAAACCCGGTTGGAAGAATATTAAGGCAGGGCTTCAAACAAAATGCAGTAAGGAGTACACTGATATTCAATTGAATAATAAGTATAATGGATTAATAGCTAGATTGAAGAATTTCAAGAACTTACTCAAAGAAATAGGAATAGACTACAAGTCCTTTACTAGTGAAGTTAATGTAAAAAAAATGTTAGGAAAATCTATTTAAGGTAAAATGTATCTTTGTTTTATTAATATTTCATATTATATAATATTTATTCTCATATTCCTTTTTCATCGTTATAGGTGCATAAAATAGCTCATAGATTCAAGAAAAAAAGATGTCAGGAATTTTTAGACTTGTGTCATATTTTTGGAGATACTACTACAACTGATGTGCATGAACATCCATCAACTAAATCTCCATTGAATAGTACAAAAGAGGAACATGAAAATGATATTGATGAAGATTACTTGTATAATGAAAAACAAGATCAAGATATAAGTTCTCCATCTAAGAGAAAGAAATCTCCTAAGAATAAAAAGGCAAAGAAGACACATTCTAACATTGTAGAAGAGGTCTTACTTATACTTGGTGAACAATCAAAAAGGAAGAATGATGTTTAACTACAAGCATTCTTCATTAAGAAATGTTATCGAAAGATGTTTTAGCTTTTTAAAAGCAAGATTCTCTATACTTAAAAACATATCGAGTTATGATATGAAGAAACAAAAATATATCTTTATTGCTTGTTGTGTTATACACAATTATATTAGAATGTATGGACAAAGCGATAAATTATTTGACAGTAATACTGAAAATGAAGAACATATTAAGGAAAGTTAAAATGAAGATGTAAGTTCTCAAGTGGAATATAATATTACTTCAACACAACGTTGAGATATGTCTTGGAAATGAGACGAAATTGCTAGACAGATATGGGGTGATTTTATTATTTATAATTGATTGATGTTTTTTTTTTGTAAATGATAGTATTATTATATATGTTTTCAAGAATTGTAACATGATGAACATCTTTTATTGATTAGAATGACTTAATATAATTTTTTAATTTATAGAATTTTATTATATACAATCAATGTGTAAATTTTTTATTTGCATATATTTTAATTTTAGCTATAATGATAATTAATTAATTTAAAAATATAATGTATTATATTAAAATTATTAACATAAGAGTGTAATTACAAAAATAAAAACATGATAATAAAATCAAACATATTTTTTTAGTTTTTTATTACAAATCTCAATCAAATATATTTTTATTTTAGTTTTTATATTACAAAACTCAATTAAACAGGTTTTTAGTTTTTTAGGAAAAAATAGAAACTAAAATCAAAAATCAAAAATCAACAATCAAAAATCAAAAATCAAACACCGCAATAAAAAAATAAAAGGGAAACCAAAGGATTTCAGCCTTCAACCCTTTCAAGAACAAATTGACCAAATATGGTTATGGCATGATCATTTTGTGAGATTAAAAAAAAATCAAACTTGATACAATATTTCTTGGTTGAATCCAAATGCTTGAATTCCTTCAATTTTCCTATAGGATCTTCGACCATAGACTTCTCGATTTCTGCTCCATGGCAATAATATACCCTCCTTACTTAGATGTTTCCATTGTCAATCCACTCCGAAAAGCATAGTTGGCATTGTGCCCAAGCCTTTCTTATAATATGCATCAGTTAAAGTGCAATATATCATAAAAATTACTTACACCTAAATGTCCAACTTTCTAAGTCCTTGCCATTGATGGTGGGAATTTTATTTCATAAAATCATTTAAGTACGATATAATTGTTTGATGATAGTAATTTTATGAATCCTCCCTTTAATATTTATTGACTACTTTGGTTTATACTACTTTGATGTTATAATTGCAATACACATTTTTGCATATTAAAACGACTAATATAGTCATTGATAGTCTTCCACATCCCATATAACATATGATATTAATACATGTAAGAAACCAAGAATGTTACTGTATGTGGAGTATCACTACTGTAAAAAAACAATCTTTAACCAAAAAAATCATCAAGCTATCTCCCTATTAAAAATCAATTTCTTCACAAAATAGGCAAAAGAAGGTTGAAAAACAATCATAGACAGCCAACGTTTACCTTCGTTAGGAATGCTTGTCTTTTCCAATTCACTAGCTCGAAAAGGCGAGACACCATACCAGAAATCCGTTCACATATATGTACAGGCACGATTGGGAAAAAAAAAAAAAAGATAAGTTGCTTGGAACTTTCAAATTTATATTTTTTGGGAAAATCTCAATTTGGTTATGCTTTCCGGAGATGATAGTAATATGTAAGCAACAATTTGGTAGATGGTCATATCTGAAGTTAATCCAAACATCATCAAGTCATTCTGGATACTTTTATTATATACATTACCAAATCCGTATCATATCCATCACGCTATGGATTATGTCATCGTTATCAAACTCGAAGTTTTAACTAGCTTATATTGAGATATGAATGAAATAAGGATACACTTACCTAATTATGAGGACTTTTTTCATTTTTTTTATATCTTCATTTAGAGAAAAACAAGTTTATAAAATATAATGTAAATCTCAAATACTTTAAGAATAACAATTAGAATAATTAATGTAAGATTTAATTTATTTTGTTGAAAAAGTGAACGATTACACTTTTAAAATTGATTAAAAGATAAATTTGAGAAATTCAAGTTCTTAATCGTAATACCAAAAGTATATTATTGTAAAAGGTAGAGTACAATGATATGTTCTTAATTCAAACGTTTTTTTCACATTTTGAATATATTAAAAATAATTACTGAATTATTCATAGTTTAAGTTTAATGCAACTTATTCGACCCTGAATACAACGCACCACCCACAAAATTACAGAAGGAACACAGAGAAACATGGAGCTTGGGTCCCAGAACGTGGAAAATGATTGGGCACCCCGATCCAACGGTCGAGATGGGAGAGACAGAGAGACCACTGTATCATCAACGCACGTTGTGACAGCTCAGAAACAGTTGGTGTACGTGGTGAAGGTGGGGCCCGTTATTTTTTACGTGTGAAGGTTGTTTGAGAACCACCCATGTTGAGTTGCTTCTGCCACGTCAGAGAGAGAAAACGACACGCCCCACCTGTGACCTGTAAGAAAGTGGTCCCCACTGTGTAAGTAAGAGCCTCGCACCCCACGTTGTCAAACAGTTGCTTTTGTTGTCTTCAATCATTGGGTTTTGGTTGGATTGACCATAATACCCTTATTCCTTTTATAAATATGTTCTTTATGACCATAATGCCCTCAATGTTTACTGCCAAAATTACTTGAATTTTTTTTTTTTTGAGGGAGCCAAATTACTTGAATGAAAATATAAAAGAAAATCCTGAAGATAAGATTGAAACATGCCTATCATGTACTAGAAAAATTAAATATCTTGGCGACTTTTTATTCCACATTTTGGCGGCTATTGGGTTTTCGTATGTTAACTCCTTATCTTCCGATTCTTTTTATTTGGTCTATATATATAAAGATAAACTGAAATACCAATTTTTGTGTTGCATTAAAAATGAGATGGTCAATCTGGAAATATTAAAGCTTGCCCTTCTGTTATATTAATAATACAACTAATTAAGATGCTGATTTAGCTAAAATACTTAGTAATAGCTAAATTACATAGGGATCTTAGGGCATGATCTTCTGTGTTTTCTATCTTGTCTTAACCTGTTTCACTCCATCCCAACCATTCATTTATATAAAACCCACATAAATAAATAATTAAGGTGAAATAGAACAGAATTAAGACAGAATAAAAAGAACAAAGGATCTAAGGGGATCCCTCTATCTAACCGTGAAACAACATCATGGACAAGATGAGATAGTTTTTAAACTCCTAAAATGATGTAATTTGGATCATTAATTAGAATTAGAGTCGGACAATCCTAAGTTTAAAAAAATGAACCTTTTTGGTTTTTGTTCGATTCTTCGTTTGCCTTTGCAGATGCAAGGAAATAGAAATATGAGCATTTAATGATTATTTAACAACAGTACTCAATTAGGAAGAACGAATGAATCAACCAGTAATATATGAGTCCAGATCTTCTGTCTAATATTACCCTGTTTTATTCTGTCCAATGAATCTCAGCCATTTATTTACGTAGATTCTGCGTGAGTCCCGCATGGATCTTACAAAATAAATGGCTAAAATTTTATGAGACAAAATAAGACAAAATAATATTAAACAGAGGATCCCATCTCGTAATATATATACCGCATAAAAACGGACAGAGAAGGGTGGCATTTCGGGCACTCCAACGTCTCTTCTGTTGGCAAAATCTATCCACTTCCAACTTTTTAACCTGTCTCTCTTCCTCACTGCCCATCTTTCCATTTTCTTTCCTTTTTCCATCTGTCTCTAGTATTTCTCGAACCAGACTTCTGACAGACTGTCACTGACTACCTCCTTCATATGTGGTCATCAATCACCAATCTTTATAAGCTTCTTAAGATTTTTCTTTTTAAGTTTTGCTCCCTTATTTTCTGCATTTAACGTCCTCCAGCGGTAACCCAGTCTCTTTCAATAGTTACGAGGCTTCACTCCTGTTGCAGTCTCCGAGGTATGCTATCGTTTTCCTGCTCTTGTATGTGCATGGTATTTAAGGATGCTTTTGTAATGTCGGATGCGTGATTCTTCAAGTGTTGTCGCTGTTCTAGTGAGTGTTGGTTAATCTCTCATGCTGTGTTTGGTGGGTGAGTGCTGAAATGGGCTAGATCCTTCGAGTTTGGATTGATCTTCCATTTCATCTGCTGTCTAAGGATTTGGTAAGGTTTTTCTTGCTTACATTGTGGTGGGAGAAGCAAGCAAAGGAATTTCATTACTTTCTTCTCTTTGACTCTTTGTCTTACAGGTTTGTTTTCGAGTTCGCCTGTTGTTTGATTTCCGTTTGAAATTTTCTTGTTCATTATCCAAGTCTTTCTCCCTTAAGTTGTCTAGAAAGTGAAGCAAGGAAAGATTTAATTGTCTGAAATACCAAACAAAATAGGGCTATTTTGTCAGGTTCTCCATCCTTAGTTTCCTAGTAATCTGGAATGAGATGTAGCAAAAATCCGTAATCTGTAATGAGCATTTATATCTTATAAATATCAGTGAAGTGCTCAATCAGCTTTGATCTCATTCGTGCTAGTCAGTTTATAATAATTATTTCCGGTTCAGCATGGCACTCGCTTATGTAATGCTTCTAAACTTCTCTGCATTTTCTATCTGGTTTCTGCTCGTTTTTACCGCTAAGAACTATAAGTCCATGAATCTTCTTAATAGCTTGAGATTGTTTGGAATTGTTTAGCCTGGGTTCTCTCATACATGGCTATACAGTGTGACTGCTATTACAACTTTGCAGTTCTTTGCCATAAGATCCTGCGAACTGATGGAGTCTGAGAAGGTGGAACTAAAAGATGAGACTGTATCTACGGAAATTCATGTTGAAAGATCTAGCGTGACCCCAATCAAGGAAGAAAAAGATGCTACTAATGGTGATGGTCCTGTGAACGAAAGTGAAACTTCTGAGCAAGAAGCAAAAAGTGTTTCTGAAAGTAAACTCTCAAACCCTTCAAAGGTACCATGTACGAGGAATGATGCTATATTTATTGAGCTGCTTTCCTGTTTCCTGTGACGTGAAATTACCAAAAACATATGTTGAAATCTTCTTACGTTCCTTGTTTAGACATCTGCTACTTCAAAAGGGTCTGCTTTTAAAATCAGCAAATTGACTAAAGAGAAACCACTTCTGAAAGGCACCGATCCTAATTCTCGTAACCACAAAGCAATGCTTTCTCAAAGCCTTTCACTTTCAACAAACAGAGGTCGTGCTGATAATACGCAGAAGAGTGCTGATGGGCATCAAATGAAGAGTATTACAAAAAACAACCCAGACGATTCTATAAACAACAAAGCCACCCACAATGGCTCAGCCAAATCAGTATCCAGTTTAAGTCAGCACGCTAAAAATTTAATTTATAGCCGTGGTGATAAATCCTTTTCCAGGCAGACACCCTCATCCATGCTTGTAAGCTTTCTGTTGATAGATCTTTTCCTTTTAACTTCTTTTTATTTTCCTTATAAGGCCTCTCTTCATGTGTTTGTTATTTGATTTACCAGTCTGCAAAATCAAATTCATCGAATGCAGCAGCCGTTAAGCACCCTTTGTCTGAAATTACTACGTAAGTCATAGCCTCAATTACTTGGAATTTCATCTCTTCATGAATTTGCAAATGTGTTACCTTGCCTAGTGGAAGTGTTCATGCACCCAATTCTGCTTCTCGAAGCAGAAGGAAAGGACCTTCTTTGTTTTCTGTTTACTGAGGATAGATTACAAATGTATTCTTATGGTTGCAGTCCAGCTGATCAAAGTTCAAAGGATATAGCCACATTGCCAGATAAAGAAGAAGAAGACACCCATTCCACTACATCGTACTAGTCTCGTTCATTTTAAACTTTCAACTTTTTGTCTGTTTTTCCTTGCAAATCATGCACTACATTGACATGTAAAAATGATGTTTTGGCACATACACAGAAGTGTTGCTACTTATGGGAGGAGAAGTTCTGGTTCTGGGTTTTCCTTCAGATTGGAAGAACGTGCTGAAAAACGGAAAGAAGTAATCAACTGAAATTTCCTTGCGTGGTTAGCTTATTGAAGTTTTCGTTTTAAATATTAACATGATGTTGTTGACCATTGTTACCAGTTCTTTTCGAAGCTGGAAGAAAAGATACAAGCTAAGGAAAAAGAAAAATGTAATTTGCAGGCCAAATCAAAGGTGCTGAAACTTTTCTTCCCTCTAAAAGACTTTCTGGTTTTACCCTTCCTTACTAAATCTGAAGACTTCCAATTCTGCAATTTGCTATTTTTCTTAATTTCATGCAGGAGAACCAGGAAGCTGAGATTAAGCAGCTTCGTAAGAGCTTGACATTTAAAGCTACTCCTATGCCTAGTTTCTACAAGGAACCCCCTCCGAAAGTTGAACTAAAGAAGGTAATGAATGAAAACTCTGATACTCATGTATAGAACTCAATAGTGTTTTTCAAATGATGCGTTGGTTTTCCAATATACATGGTACTATGAATATATGTACGGTTTGTTTAGAAGGGATGTTAACACATAGTGATCAGTCCTAAACGCTTGTTTCCGAAGTGAAGCCTGAAATTCCTATTTGAATGGAGATAGCCATTCTTATTATAATGGGCATGCTAGGCTTCCATTATATATATAAGCAAATGCAATTGGGAAAGAGCTTCACATAGTCTATAATTGGTCTTAGATAGAATAAGATACTAAGATTCATGTCGATTTGCATCATTACAATTTCCGGTCCTACAAAAGAAGTTATTCTCCATCTTAGTCACTTGGTGAGACTTATGTTCCAAGTTATTAGTATCAATGGTCAGTATCATCTCTTGGTTCCCTTCATGCTTAGTTATTGCAATCACATGCTTTCTTTCTGCCGGAGTAGACAGTTGCGTGCAGTCATCTTATCTATTGAAAGTTGTGTTCTGTTTGATGGGAAAATTCTATAAAAGTGTGTTGGCCTTTCTCGCTTTCTGCTTTTCTCATATCAAGCATCACATGCGGTGCAAATGGTCAGCTCTTGATTGTCCAATTTTGATAATACCACAGGAAACCACGTTTCATCTTTAGTTTGAACTCGGTTTAGAACCACCACCACATAGGAAACATGTTAATACACACGTAGAACAAATTAATAACTTGCTGTGGCTTTAAACTGATAAGGTTTGGCTTGAGTTGCTTGTGCTGCTCACTCAGTGTCCTGTCTGTTCTTGGTTCTGTCTGTCTATGCCACAGATACCAACCACCCGTGCAATATCACCGAAGCTCGGGAGGCACAAGAGCTTCAATACTGCCAGAAACAACTCTTCAGAAGGTGACAGTTGTCAGAGCCCTCGATCTTGCCATAGCCCGCTTGTGAGTCAGGACTCTACCAATTCAACCAAAGGAATACACAGATATGGAAATGTTGCTTCGAAAGCACCAATGAGGAAGTCCCAAACTAAGCTTCTGCCTCAAACAACTGCACTGAATGGAAAGATGTCCAAGTCCAAATCAAAACCTGCAGCAGAGGAGAGCAAAGTTTCAAAAGACAGTGACACTACAACTGAAGCAACGTTGATTGATTCTGCTAACCTTCCTACCTATGAGACTAAAGTGGAATCAGAGATTGATGATGAGCTTAAATTAGCTAAAAACAACCCTGACTTCATACCCCCTCTGGTCGCAGTTGGAGTTTGAGAACCTCATTCTTTTAATCTTCTTTTATCTATAGTTGATATTCATGATACATGATGCCAAATAGTCGTGATCTTATTGTCCAGTGACATTTTCCAGTACTTGTCGGGAACCAATATAGATTTACAGATTAATGTAATGTGTACCTTTTTGTTTTTTTTGTTTTTTGGGTTCGACTGAAATGTGTGAATTATCTACTGCTATTTCCAGCTACATTTGTGCAGGTGCTGTAAAACTTGTTTGCAGGTTCGAATCAACAAACAGGAGGTAGAAAATGAAAGAACCTCAAATTTTGCTATGCGGGCCAACGTGGTTATATAATGGTTTCTGCGTGATGAAAGGAATTCAACCAAACTTTGATGCTAGAGAATAATTAGCCATAAGTGGCTGCTTCATAAGTCCATATTCTGATTTTGTTAAGAACCCTCGATTCATCTAGCTAACATCGAACAAAAGTATGACGCGTAGCATTATTGGCCATGAAAATACTGAACGTGTGCTGGACCTAATATGGAGGATAAAGTAAGCTCAAGTATCAATATGACAGAAATTGAAATTGGAGTAATGTAAAGTAGAAGTTGCATCGCAAGTTAAAGAGCCAGTGTCAACAAGAAATTAACAGGCTAAGGGGAACTGTGAAGTTCCCTTTCGCTTGCAAAGCAAAGAAAATGATGATTGTTTTGGAGTAGAGCTTAAATTTTCTTGAAACATTACCTACCATGTGCAGAACGAGGCAATATACTAGCTTTTGGCTGCATGCGTCTTCGTGTGCATAATTTGATATGATATTCCATACAAGCCAAGTAAAAGACTGTCAATTTTTTAATCTTATCGTATGAACCCTTAGGCCAATATATTACTCTTAAACCTCATTGTCTCCTGTAAAATAAAGAAAATATGGAATATCCTTGAGTCTCAAAGTTCGGTAATAGCTCATTTTCATATGGCTTCGTAAAACTTGGATTTGGATGCATTTTCAATCTGATGCGCTGTCAAGTGAGTCACAAATCCAAAACCATGGTTGGTTGAAACTGAAAAGGACATTTTGACGTTTGCTTTCAGTTTTCTGCTGCTTAAAGGTATCATGTAAGAGTGGTATTGAGCTGGACATGAAAGGTAACCCAAATAGAAGTGTAGCATTACCTCGGAACTCCGGAAGAAACAATTACTAATACGAAAGGCTGCCCTAAGATGAGCTTTGGATCTATTTTTCTACTCTATTCTTAATACTCTCTTTTATTTAAAATAAGTGTCGTTTCAGAGAAATGCACACTTATTAAAAAAGTTAGTGTAATATTTTATATACCCTTATTAATTACATGTTGAATTGTCTTAAAAATATAATCTGTACAATTAGGATGTGAGAGAAATTAAAGGGTAATTTTGAAAATAAAATTATAAATATGTATGAAAAATCGTGAATGACACTTATTTTGAATAATTAAAATTTCTCTAAAATTGACACTTATTTTAAATAGGATGGAGTATATGTCAATATAACAGGTTAGGAACAGAATATCCGTTCCCTTTTAAGATAAGATGACCCGTATAGATTAAGTGAAAAAGGATTATACCATTTCTGGTTTTTACTGCAGCAGTTTTGACAGTATTTGTCCAAAGCAGATGTGCAAAAATTACCGACTGAAGCTTTAAAGTCCTGTCTCTCAGGCAGCTGAATAGACCCAAGCTACTAAGCAACGTTGGATACTTCTGGAAATGGAATAATTTCTCTACAGTTGCCAAACTGGCTCCAGCCATAGTCAATTGTTTTTTCTTTATTGGGATACGAACAATCACTTGGCACAGTTTTATAAAATTTTGATTTTTCCAAGTGCTATGAAATTAGGCTTTGCTTCCTATGAAAGTTTGGTCAAAATTACAGAAAGGATAACCTTAAACATTAATTAACCAACTATAGCATTATTCATTATTGCATTGTAAAAAGTGGCTTAGTCATCAATATTACCAACCACTGCCTTCCATTGCCACCACAAATTCAACTCTCCTTATAAAGCAGATCCCAGGTTACGGGTTTAGTCTTTGGTTAAATCCTTACTTGCATAAGGAAAAGAAAAGAAAACATTAAGCAAAAAAAGAAGAGAAAAGAATGAAAAAGAAATGAAACTTCCTTTCTTCTATTTGTTTTCCTAAGTTATCAAAAGAGAGAATTAAAACTTACATTGGTAAATTATCAAAGAATTGAAAAGAAAAATTCTCCTGTCTTAAATTTCTCCTCCTTTTTCACCAATTTGAGAGGAAATATATTTGGCTCAAATTTCCTTCAGTTTCCTCTCCGTTCTTTCACTTTTCCTTTACTTATTTTTGTCCAAACGGTAAAAACCAAGAAAAGTTCAATTCTTTTCCTTTCTTTTCTCTCGTTTATTCAATCCAAACAGTGTTATTTTACATAGACCAAAAAAATGAAGTGTTCTTTATTTTTGATTCGCAAGTAGGCTGACAAAATAACACAACCCATGACAAGGAAGGAAAAAACGAAGAAAAAGGTAAATGTTTGCAAGGTGTTCATGCATAGCTGTAAACCATCATACACAGAGAAGAAAAAAAGTGACAAAAGAATAGATATGTAATTACAGTATCTAATAACAAAATGACAAGCAAACTCTCTCTCTCTCTCTCTCTTTATGTGGGGATTCTGAGGAAGACCTTCAACTTGAGCAATCCCATTGTGATTTGTATTACACAGAGTTATTTCTGTAAACACCAAAAGTAAAAATTTGGTGAGAGCTAAGAAACAAATATCTGTAAGAAGATGGCAAAGAAAATGGAACTTACATTTCCCTATTGTTTATCAAGGTTCCGTGAATCTTTACTCCTTGGAAAAGATATAATATGTTCATTGGCATGTAGCAAAATGCGACCCAAGCATTCTACAAGCTACTTCCATTAATTTCCCTGCATTACCACCACTGGTTAACTTCTGCTAAGGTATCAACATCACATGCAATGACATGAAAATATAATAAAAAAGAAGGTGGTCAGCGAATGAAGAATAAAGAATACAGAACCAAATCATCAAGGACCGGTGCGGAGATCATATTCTATTGCAAGCATCTTAATCGTTGGTGGGGTTTAACATAATGTAATGTGCCTCACAGCTAGAAAAGCTCTGGATTTTCTCTATTCTCTATTCTCCTTTGTGACAAGGACCATTTGCACCTAAACCCAAGTCTACGAAAATCACACCGACACAAACATATGAATGAATCATCTTCTCAAAATCAACCTCATCTAATCGACTAGCAGTTTCATTCATGTAATGCACTTTCACTTGCACTTTCAACATCAGCAATGCTTCCTTTCACTTAACTAACCAAAATACCCCATTTAATCTTCCTCTTGTGTGCTTTGCTTGTAATTCAAGAAAGCTAACAAGTCATTTAGTCATAGGCATTCCATTGTTCAATCAATTCCATCTTCCCTACTACACAATTAACCTTAATTACACTAATCTCGACCCCATTTTACACCCAACCTCCTCCCTTAAAAAAGAAGACACATTAACCATCACAACAATTAATTAAATCTTAAACTAAAACCCAATCAAATAAAAATCATACCTCTTCTTGGTTTGGTAGCAACTTTAACGGCGGCAACCGCTGTCTTAATCGCAGCATCCTTCTCCGTCTCCGGGAACAAAACCCCATCAATACCCTGAACCGAAATCCTCCCATCGGTATATATGTCCGGATCGAACAAATATGCCGACACATCACCTGACCCGAATTTCACCGTCCCATCAGCCTCCTGAGCCACCACCTTATGCGGTAAACGCAGTGTATCATATCTCAATTTCCCGAATCTCCTCACCGCATTGTACATACTCTCCTCTGTCTGATACTCGGGTATTATGTGATAATATATTATTTGCTCGGGTGCACCCGGTTCACTCAGCTGGTCCGTTGTCAGCTTCGCCATGGCCTCGTCGTTCGGAGCCAAAACGGTAAGAACATAACCCTCTGAAACCAGCCGACCCATCTCCGTGGCTAGCGACGTTAAGTTGACTAAGATGTCCGCCATTTCATTGTATCCACCGTACAACAACAAGGTTTGTATAAAGTCTTTGACTTGAGCCTCTCCGTTGAAATGGTGGTGTGGCCCGCCAGGCCCCGGAGCTGGCGCCGGAGCTAGGGATGGTCCCGGAGCCAAGGCGTCGTAAATGGGCAACGCCGGTGGAGCTCCCGCCGGGGCAGGTGGGGCGGGTTTCTTGAGCCTGTGGGTTCTCGGATCCACTTCCGGTGCTCCCTCCGGTAGTACGGCGGATATGGATCTTAGGCTCCTCCGGCGGTTGAAGTCTTCTTGGACGGATTGTGGGATTAGGAGGCGTTCGATTCCGTGGATTACTCCGTCGGGTCGGATCACGTCATCGGGTCGGACTATCTCGGCGGTGTCAATGGCTTTTTTACCTGAAGTTTTGGTTGCTAAATGAACATGGTCGTTGCAGAGAGTGGTGTGTTTGGTTGGTTTCGATTTGTCGGCTGGCCAGTCGTTGGATCCAACCCTCGTCGGAATAATGTGGAACATTAAGAGAGTTTGGAGAGACTTGAGGTTGCCGGGTTCGAGCAAGAATCTTTTGAACTCGGGGTCGAGTTGTCGTTCCAAAGCCTCATTCCTCGGAGCAAAGATGGTGACGTTGTGTTTGCCCACAGCTTCTTCAAGGGTTTGGAGTAGGAGAGCTTTTTCGACAAGTTCTGCCAACTCGGTGTAATGCGAGTCGAGAAGCGCCACGAGGACTGAGTTGGAGTTGATTGTCTGAACATTAGTACTAGATGATGACGATGAAGAAGAAGAAGAAGTAGAGAGCTTTAAAGACTTGTGCTTTAGCTGCGGCAATGCGGAAATGGGAATGGAAACAGAGACCCAGATGATGAAAGTGAAGAGCAAGATCTTGGAGACACCATAGATGGGAGGATCCATGGTGCTCAAAATTAATCAAAAGATGAACACTTTGTGCAGCAAAGACTGGTTGTTTTACTATAACAAACCTCCGATGACGGCGAACAGTCGGGGACCGAGAAGGGTATGTGGAGGAGAATGAATTTGGTGGCAAAAAGCGAGTGTCGGTGAGAGAAAAGAGTGTTAGGCCTTCTCTATGTAGCTCAGGTTTGGTAATTGGTGTTGCTTAACGAAGATAAAAGTGGGACAGGTGGAGAAGGGAGAGTTGGAAATAAAGATAAAAAGTGAAGAGAGAGTAGAGAAGAGGAGGTGAGAGATACAGCATAGACTTTGGAAAGCCAGAGTTAGTAAGAGACAGGCTGGAAGTGGGGATCACATCACAGGGAACACGTTGGCTTAAGGTTAAGAGCCGCATCGACATCTCGCGGCTTCTTACTTCTTAGCCTTTTGCCTACTTGCTTGCTTCTTAATTTTTCTGTTTTTATCTTTTTTTTTATTAAATCGAGAGGTGTTTTAAGATAATTTCAATTATAAGAGTCATTCATTCTTAAACTAATCTCCGCTCAGACCGAATCAACCCATTGCTTTAAGGCAACTCTACGTGAGAATGTGATGATTGGCTCTTGGGACTTGGGAGGATTGAGTTTAAGTTGCATCCATTTATAATTCTTAGTCGTAATTTTTTTAAAAAAAATTTAATTAAATGTAAAATTTTCATAAAATAATCTTAATTATAAATAAGGTCTTAAATTGAATTCTGGATCTGAATAAAGCGAATTTATAAAAATATTTTATTTTTTCGTATGATATATTATATATACTAATAAAAGGTGTAATGTAATACACTGGAGAGAGAAAATAGAAGGTTGAGTGAGAATTGTACTTAGAGCTTCCAACAAGCAGAAGCCGGGAGAGGAGCATCAGTCACATGAGCGGCTTAAAGGCGAGGTGTCGGTGTCGGTGTCTGACAATTGGAGTAAATGGCCTTGTTTCTAAGCTAAGCCTTTCAAGTTTTAGCATCTCTTGACGTCCATTTCACGCGCGCATTGATCCAAACGGCGACGTCTCGCCCGCCGGTGGATTGCCTCTCCCTTTCACCTCACGTCACTCTTACATGTGACAGGGTCGGTGGGAGGCGCTTGTTTTGTTTATTATATCTTACAGATACACAATAAACACTCACAATATTAAATATAAAGACACAAGAAAAGTTAATTTGAAGCCCCCTCTTTTTGTTTTTTTCATGTATTTGTTAAAATCAATTATATTAATCTAGGTGCTCTTTATTAGAAAAATGAATATTTTAAAATTTAGTCGATAGAAATGTTAACTACTGTAATTTTGTAGGAATTTTAAATTGTCTTATCATGTTTAGCTAAATGATGCATGATTTGTTAACATAAGGAGTTTATTAATTGAATGTAATATTATTCTATCTTTTGATGAGAGGGTTTATAATAAAATGAAATGAATGGAATGAGATGAAAGAAGAGGATTTCATATTATATCTCATTTCATCATAAGTAGTAAAAATGAGAAACTATCGTTTGGAAAGTTTAGGATATAATATAAAATAATAAACAACTTTTTATTATATTACATTATAAACCATTCTTCCAAACAATATTTCAGTATATTACATTATGAACTATTTGATCTCTCCCAAATAATAACTTTCTAATATTACATTCAATTCCATTATAAATCATTTCATTCTATTAAAAATCTTACGTCCAACTAAACATAGCTTAAGTGGCGAGAAATTGGATTAATGTGAGCAATGATTTAAAAGTCAGATCAAAAGTTAAAAGAAAAGAAGTTTAAGGTTTAATCGATATTAGACTATCATAAAATCGACTAAAGATTAAACAAAATTAAAGAGTTTGAAATATAATTAAAGAGATTGTCTTTACTTATATAAAAAATTTTAAAGTTTAATTGAAAAAAGATATTGTTAAATAAAAATTAATTTATTTTTTATTTATAAGAAATTATTAATTTATAAAAATTGACCAATTAATTAATAAATTAATCAGTTTTTAATAACAAGAGTTATTAAAGTAAATGAACTAAAAAAATTAGACAGTTAAAATTTTTTATGATTAAATAGTTTGAATTATTTGGGTTTTTGAGAGTTATATATTCATACAAGTGATAAAAAGTTATCCTAGATCAAGGCATTATTACTCATTTCATCTACAATACAAAAACAGGACTAGTTAGGTGTAGTTTTTTTTTTTTTGGAGAAAAGTTTAAGGTATAGTTGCTTTATATTATATGCATACGTATAGATCATTGGCACTCCTTGTCTTGTGTTTTAAAACAAGATTCTTGATTAGGTGTCTTCTTTGATTTGCATTTTCTTGCCTTACTATCGTCAGACAATTTGTCTTCTCATTTCTGTTGTTTCATATGTTGAGAACACACACACACGTTCTATCCCTTTTACTTAATTTTAATATTTTGTTAATTTCTTAAGGTAAAAACGATGTTAAAGAAATGGATTTTGTATGAAGCAAGGAGTTACTATGGTCATAATGATCATATACCAACTACGTACTTCCTACTATGCCTGCTTGAAATTTGCGAGTAGCTATAAGAATGTTGACAGTACATGAAAGTGAATGCTACGTTGTTATTAAGAAAACAATTTTTACGTGGGTATCAATCAATGACATCGCCAAAGGGCTTCATCACTCGAAATATACCGATTACAGACTGTTTTTGTTTGAAAAAAAGAGGGGGTATCCCATGTTCTCGGTTGTCAGGTTGGCATGATATTATTCAGATCATAAATGGCTAGATATTCCTTTGATAAAGGTGGAGCATCTCCTTGCCTGGAACAAGAAAGATGATTCACTACCGCCACTTGGAGGAGAAAAAGAAAATGAGGGTCTTTAAACACATTTTTCATGTTAAGCTACAATTATATATAAATGAATCAATTGGATAAGTAACGAGTTAACTAGGTTCATGGCTATGGCTTTGCTCTTGTCATCACCTGACCCTGACCCCATCATCACGACTTTCTACCTAAAATGTTCTCTTCTCATTAGCTAACAAGGATTATTAATGGATGGGGCCGGACGTTGGCTTTTTAAGGGGAAAAAAAAAGAAAATGTTTCATTTGATTCTGTAGGCTGCAGCTGCAAAATTATGACCATCGAACTTTTAGGCCTTTGCCAATGGTAGAAAACGATCTTTAAGACTTGCAGGCCATTCTTTTTTCTGGTCACCTGTTACTGCTTCCTGTTGTTCCTATTGAACCCTGCATTTGCTATCGTTATCAACTCATCTTCTCCTTACCATCCCTCAACAGAGAAACATTTTCGATGATCATAAGCCCGGAAGTGAATAGCAGTGAGATTTTGGGAGAAATCATCAAGCCCGGAATGGATTTCAACACTTAAAAAAGCGGTTAACATATGTTCTGCACGTATTTGTCCATATTTCTTCTTCCTTTTTGTTTTCCAACTATGATTTGTGGCTAAAAAACGAATCTGGGGCATGTAGAACAAATTTATACACAAGTACTCACTCTCAAGTCCAGATGGAAACTCTGTCGAGAATTACTGTCACCTCTTATTAAGTTGTTTGCAACTGCACATCCTGTATCCTTTAATACACAGCATCTTCTTCTCATCATCTCATCTTTGGAGAAAAGAAGTTTGCCACCTGAGAATGGAGAATATAAACCCAACTTACGTTGATTGCTTGTTATCCAAAATGGCTCGAAATAATGTACCAGAAGATGCCAAGGCTTTCAATTGAAACAAAATAATTAGCCAGAGGATGCACTCTCTAGTCCCCCAATTATGTTCAACACAAGATGCTGATATCACTAAAAAATGCAATACGCAGACGCTTATATGCAACTTAAATACTTAACGAACTTCAGATTCTGTCTATGACAAGGCCTATATATTAATTAAAGAAGCATCGTCAACCAAAAAATTGAATCATGATGGCACATGTTGCTAACAAATTTTAAAATAAAAGCTAGAACAATGACTCACCTCCAAAGATGAAATGCTGAGGAAAGATGCAATTCTTTGAAATGATCTTAAACAACTTAAGTAGAAGCTGAAGTAGTGGCACAGGAAGCTGATCCACAGCCTTCAGCCAAAGGAGTTTCTCTGTGCGTCTGGCTGATGTTTTCGTTGCTTCTCTCAGAAACTGAACAATCATTAGATCGAGTTGATATAGAAACCTGGTTGGCTCTATCATTATCTCTGGACTCAAGTCGTTCCATCATGCGAGACACAGTTGCGATTCCTTCACTCACTTCCCTCCGAACTTCAGAACCCAGGTCTGTCATTGAATTGTTACGAGAGAACAGTCTCTCCTTCCAACCTCTGGTACTTCTTGAAATTGACTCCTTGTATCTGGAGTAAACAAGTGTTAACAGCATATTAATAGCAGACATAAAAGAATAGAACATGAAAAAAATGCTAGAACGTACTGCTCTTTGAAATGATACCTCATGGACACTGCACTAAGTCGAGTTTTTAGAGACTCAGAGAATGACTGAAAGTCTGAAGGTCCTGCTCTATTTTGATTTGGAGGTGAAGACTGACTAGAAGTCCCTCTACAGCAAAGGTATATATTTTATACACTAAATTACATGAACTCAAGTGAACAAACAGGAAAGTGTCGATACAAGTCAATCAAAATGGAAATCAAATTACCGACTACTAAAGCAAAGTGCTGGATGCCTGGCAGGGGAGGCAGTAGATCCAGATGAATGGGAACTATTATCAGCTAAAAGCCTGGGATAATGGAGTGTATGTTCTGGTAGTTCCTCCACATCAGATGTACGTGGGGTAGAAGGACTAGCTATAGCTGCTGCAGTTGATTCATTTTCCCCCACCAACTGATGCATAGACGAAGAAGCATGACCAGAAGGTGATCCAGGATGAGTAGAGAACACCATGAAGTGTGGACGACCGTGGGGGGATGACCTATTTCTCTGGCTTTCTCTTCTAACAAACCGGTGCGTCCTTCTCATTGCAGCAGCAGCAGCCAAGTGCTGAATTATACGCTCTTCAAGTTCAGCATCACTTGCACCATCCGGTAACTGCAGACAATGTAAAATATTAAAGTTATATTTACAGATATAGTATTAATCTCCATTTTCATGACTAAGCATTTACAAACAAAGATCTTAAACATTGATGAAAACAGACATGCAATTCAAACTCCCCAAGTGTGGGATGATGAAATATAGTGGTATTTCTTGATCGAGCAGCCCGGAGTTTCCTCTCTTGTTCTACCGCCTCGAGCAATTCTTGACTGCCACAACATTTATAGTGCGTTACTTAAAAGATGTAAGAACCATACAATCACAAAGAAAACATGAGCATTGTCAAGTTAAATCAACCTGGTGGCGTCCTTCAGGCTAATGGCCTGTAAACACATTGGACATTCCGAGCTTCTTTGGCACCTACAAGTTCAAAACCCAAGTAAATTAGCGAGTTCTTTCCATTCCAAGTAAATTCTCAAACCTAACAGATTTGCACAAATTAGTCAATGCCAGCTAGTTACTCGTGCAGATTAGAACAGTATCATGAAATTAAAGGATTAATAAAGACAACATCATTAAGCCTTGGATCAATTCTCATCAACCAGGAAAGTGAGGATGCTGGCTGGCAAAGAACATGCACAGAGGGTGTATTAAGTTCAATGCACCTAAACTGGTAAATATGCAACAAGGCTCACTTAATTGAGTAGAGAGAGCATATGCAACTAACTTTTCAAATGGAATTAATGTTACAAAAAGAAGTCAAGCACTGACCATGAAAGACATGAACAAAGTATCAGAGCTTGCTAAAGACTAAGAGTGCCTAGAAAAGTGCTTAAGCAGCAGTAGATTAATTAATATACAATTACTATCTCCACTAAGGGACTAAAGTTACAGTTACTAAGGTATTCAACGCTTCATTAACATGGAGAAATTTTTTTTTAAAAAAAAAGAGGACAAATGGAGGAGGTCCATTGCAAAAGTAACATTGTCAACAGAAAACAGGAAAGCAAGGACAGGTGAATCACACCATACCATTCAAGGATGCACTGGAGATGAAACTCATGCTTACAACTGGTCACCTGCGAAGAGGTGGAACAAAGTTGAAGCCACTGCCCGTAATATAAATAAGGCACCGAATGAACAAAAAACTGCTTCTATGATAAAGAAAAAGGAAAACATACACACATACCGTTGAGGGATCGGTTTCACAAAACTCCTCAAGGCAAATGCTGCAGGCATCATCGCATTTGTCTTGAACTCCTCCTTCCACAAAAGCCGCAGCTGATGTCATATGTGCTTCAGGTTTCATCACCTCCTCCATCTCCGGAACCTTTGGGAAAGCAACGACCAGAAAGACAAACACAATATATACAGTCAAGAGTTAAAATCCAACAGAATTTGCATCGAAAGAATGAGCTTGAATTTGTTGCTCTATACTATTGGTGAAATTTCAGTATTTTGAAGTTGAAGATTAACCAGCAATTATATTATCTATGCATACCAGGGGGAGGAAAAACTTGTTTAATTTTCCAAAAATAAACAAAAGACGAGAAAAATTAGAACTTTTTGCTTAGCTATATAGCTCCCCCTTGGAACCAAATCCATGGCAAAACGCGTAACCAAAACTGACCAGGGTTCAACAAATAATTGAGCACCGGCACACGACTAATTCCTATGATAAGTTAAGATTAAATAGGTCGCTTTCTCAAAAAACAGAAAACACACGGCGATGATGAAATAATATAAACATCAAGTATCATCATGACGCCTATACATCCAAGCAAACAGAGAAACAAAGTAACACGTAAGACAACAAAGACTAGCAAAAGTAAAAATAGTATGGAAGCAAACACGAAACGTACCGATGAAACCCAGACATAGAACAAGAAAACAAAAGAAACTCAAATAAGAAATTGATTAAAACAATCCGAAACCGAAGAAAAATAACACAACCCTGTTAGAAAATCAAAGCCAAAAAAAAAAGAACTTTTTAATGATAAACCCCGATCAAAAGGAAAGGAGGATAAAAATCAAAGCTTTGTGATTTACCTCCAATGAGAAATTGGAAACGCCCCGGAAGATGAACGGAAGGACTTGCAAAAAGAAAATATAGAACAGAGAAGAAAATCAAGAAATGCTTGCGAAAAGAAAATGAAAGAAGAAGAAGAAGAAGAGAGCAAAGCGAAACAACCCCTAAAGATTCACAATGACCCCTAGAATTCAGGGAAGATCATGATGACACCATAATGAATGATCAAGATGGATGATCATGACATGGCCATAGAATAGAGCGAGAGACTTAAAGGCGTGGCCACCTCAACCCTTTGATTATGATCTTATTTGATGGATTGGCGTTTGTCTTGGTTGGTTGCTATTTAGCTTTTTTTTGTTTTCTTCCTTTTCTTTAATGTTCTTGTCTGAATAGAGAGCCAAGATATGGAATATTAGTCTGCTTTCAGATTAGCTTTATTAATATGTAGTGTTGAAAAGAGGAGGACACCCACTTGCTGCTACCAGGTCCACCACTGCAAATAATTGCCATGCGTCTTATCTCTTACTCTTGTTTTTTTTTTTATGTGATTCCAACAAACTTGGGGAGCCAAGCCACCAATGCTGCATTGAAATTATTACGGATATTGGTCTTCGTATAATATAATATTGATATTGGTTAATATTAAATATTATTTTAAAATTATAAATTATCTTTTAATTTTATGCAATTTAAATTTAGTTCTTATAAGAAAATAATTATATTATTATATAATTACCATTTTAATCAATGTAACACAATTATCAAAAATATTTCTAATCTCATTTTTTATTTAAAATACATTTTCGTTACAATGTGACTTTTGTTCACTTGATAAAGAAAATGAAATTTACGATGGCAATTTATAGATTATGTCCATGAAAAAATATTAAACAAGTTTTGGATTATATAATTGAGTTTTATGTGTTAAGAATTTTTTTAAAAACTAGCTTATGAAATATAGAAAACATATCCTGGTATCCGACAACCATAAGCTATATATATGCCTGAGGCATCTATCATGAATAATAATAACTCAAAGATTCTTTGCTTGTATGCCTTAAGTTATCGTCCACGAACAAATAGAACAATATTTCTATAATGCTACACGTTAGACAATATAACATAATGAATTATATAAATTCAGTATATTAACAATCCCGACCCCGAGCTAGACCTGACCAATATTTTTAAAAAATAAAGGTTCAAAACGACACTGTTTTAAAATAGTCAGGCTCAGGTTCGAGTTGAATCTGTGGCTCAGTCAAATCAAATCTGGCTCATTAACTTTTAGTTGAGGTTAGTCAAGTCTGGGTAGTCCAAGGTCGGTCCAAGATCCGATCAACCCAGACCTAGCCTGTTGATTTCATATTAGGTCATGCAAACCCGGGGTCTGTTGTCACCCTATAAATTGTATTAATCTCAACTTTTTTAGTCTCAACTTTTTACTTCGATATATAAAATAACTTTGAAAAAAGATATAATTATCCTTTATAGTTTAAGAAACTTTAGAAAAAAAACTGCATAATCTTTATAATTCTAAAAAAACTCCTTTTAGATTTCAATTTTTTATTAAAGAAAATCTTTCCCTTAGAATTCAACTAAAAAATAAAAACGAAACACATGCAATATAATATCATATATTGATTAATCAAACATTATTTGCATGATGATTTAACCTAGCCATTAAGATATGTGTGATGATATTTTGGGCATTACTTGTAATTGGACAACTTTAATTATTTGAGAAATTTTATTAAGATGAGTATTTTATCTTATATGGGACTCTTTGAAATTGAGATTTATTTGAGATAAAAATCTTAGTCATAATATGATTTGATTGAATTCAAATCACCATATCTTACCTAAGATAAGATGTAGATTTTTGGATTCTTCTTGACAACCTATTTTGATAATAATGACTATCTAAGATAGCTGGATTTTTTAAGATTCTATTGACTATTTGCAGCTACGTTTTTGCTGGGTTTTACATGATTTTCTAGACTAAATATGTGTTTTTTGTGTAAAAAAAATGACTAGCATGTGGTGACTTAACAGTTTTATTTTTTGGAATCTTGAGTTATCTTTGGAAATTGATTTTATGGGGATTTCATCCAGATCTGGCGGCTACTTTTCCACTAGGTTGTGTAATTTTCTGGGTGGTTCAAGTTGTTGATTTTCTGCAAAAATCTCCAACAATTTTTGTGTGTTTTTGCAACTCCATTGGTTTAACGTTTTGTTGATGAAATATTTGTTGTTTTGTTGAGTTTTGTAGCTGCTGTGCATAGGATGTTTCAATGACCATATCGAAAGTTCACAACTTATTTCTTGGCAGCAACTTTCTATTCTTTCGTTGACGAAGCTACATTGTTAGGGAAATTGTTTTATATCTCAAGGGTTGTCGTTATTTATGTGTTTATTGTTTAAATCACCTGAGTTGTTTAATTCCTATATTTATTGTCAAATGTTATTGTGAAAATCATCTGCTGAGGTTAACACAAAGTAGTTGTATTATTGGGAGTGATTTACTCTCATAGGTTGTGAGAACGAGGGATAGTGGGTTGGGTGAGTCGGATCTGTAATGCCTTTAGTAAAACAATTGTTGTTCCTTGGTAAAAGTGATTAAAAAGGATGAGGGCCTCGCAGACTAATCAAATGTCACTAATATAGTAACTCAACTTAGCTTTTAGACTGGACTTAAACGAATATAACTCAACTTAAACATAAATAGTATTTGATTAGTCAACATCTCATGTTCGTACTACATGTATGATATTTAAAAGCTTAGAGGGTGCTTGGTTGATGGGTTTGGGAAAGGATTAATGGGTAAGAAATGAAAAGTGAATGGTTGGTTGTTGATTATCATTATAAGGACAATAGTTTGATATCTCAACTTTGAGGAATCCTCTATACTCTCCATTTAGTAGAGGAATGAAACTCATTCATTAGTAGTAGTTTTTAATATATTTTTAATACTAATTAATTAAATACAATTAATTAGTTAATTAATTACAATATAATTGATTAAACAATAATATTAATTAATTAATTACATTATAATTAATTAAAATATAATTCATTCATTAATCAAAATATTGTAATTAATTTTAATTAATTAAACAATATAATTAATTACAATATAATTAACTAAAATATAATTCATTCATTCATTAAAATATTGTAATTAATTAATTAATTAAAATATGAATATGAATATGAATATTATTATTATTATTCAAATTATAATTAATTAAAATATAATTAATTAATTAATTAAAATATAATTAATTAATTAATTAAAATATAATTAATTAAAATATTAGTATTAATTAATTAATTACAATATAATTAATTAAAATATAATTCATTTATTAATTAAAATATTATAATTAATTAATTACAATATAATAAATTAAAATATAATAAATTTTTATTTCTCAATACTTTTTACAAATCAATCACTATCAATGGATAATAGTAATCATTTCTTCCTCTTAATTAACTATCATAATTATAATAATTCATTCTCATTTCTCACTATATTCATTCTCATTCTTATTACTATTCTCCCCAACGAATCAACCACCCCTTAGTTAAATCGTCATATAAATATCATTTGACTAGGTCACGTCTAATGTTCACAATACATGCATTTTGTTGTTTTTTTAATCAAAATCTTAAAAAATGGGATTTTATGAAAAAATAAAAATTAAAAGGAGTTTTTTTGGATAATTTTAAAGACCAGGACGTTTTTCTTATAACATTTCTTAAACTACATGGAGGTTTATGTCTTTTACCTTTTATTATAGTTATGTTAAATTATCAATTTATGAGAAATTTAATTAATTTAATTTGCATTTAAGAGTTGAGTAATGTTACTATATTAGTGGCATTTAATTAGTCAACATCTTATATTCATATTGCATGTCTTTTGCCGTTATTTTTTAACCAAAGTCTAGGTAAAAACAAAAAACAAAAAACTAGAAGAATTTTTTAAAGAATTTTAAAGGTTAGAGATTTTTTATTTTTTTAAATTATAGAGGAGGAATATGTCTTTTACCCAAATAACTTTAACCTTGAATTTCATATTTTGGTACTATTTTTCGATTGATATGATCAGCACTAGCCTGTTATAACCAAAATGATATTAAACCTATAAGATTGCTTGGGAGGGCCTAAACATGATAAAAGACTTTGTAAGTTTGCCTTTAGAATAATCAGAAAACAGAGAACAGAGAAAAGCCTTTAGCTGTTTTAGTATTAAGTAACAGTGATGGGGTTACAAGTTACAAGTCATATATATATACAAGTGATAAAGATAAAATTTAATCTTAATCAAATCAATTATCTTAACTAAATATAAGTAATAAAGATAAAAATCTAATCTTAATCAAATCAATTAACGTAATTAACAAATATTATCTGATACGGTTGTCACAAGCTGAAGGATGAGAAGAAGAAAGTTGAAGCTTGGAAGCAAAATGATGAAACAGTTGCTTGGAGAGAGGCTTAGTTAAGATGTCAATAAGTTGATCAGATGAAGACAAAATTCCAACACTAACTTCTTTACTAGAAATGAGATCACAGACAAAGTAAAAGTCAATTTCCACATGTCTAGTGCGAGCATGAAACACAGGATTGGAGGATAAGAAAACCACACCAACATTGTCACACCAAATATGAGGAGGAGCAGTAAGAGTCACATATAATTCATGAAGAAGCTTCATAAGCCACTTAACCTCAACACAAGCATTCACAACCGCCTTGAATTCAGATTCGATGGAGGACTGAGCCACCGTGCGTTGCTTGACAGACTTCCAAGCTAACAAATTATTGCCAAGAAAAATTAAAAATCCTCCAGTCGATCGACGATCATCAGGACAACCCGCCCAATTCGCACCACTAAACACAGGTAATTTATCTATAGATCCACGAGAAATCAATGATGACATTGTTATTGTACCCTGTAAATATCTGAGTAAACG
>JAOSBK010000005.1:39536978-39557056 GCA_027568895.1 Erythroxylum shatona | reverse complement strand
TCTCGTCAATGGCGTGTCTCTTTTGTTCACTCGGTTAGGGAGACGAATAGACTTGCCGATGGTCTCGCCAAGATGGCGACTGAAAGCATTGGAGGCGTCTGCACATTTACCACCTGTCCAGATGGTTTGCAGCACATTCTTGAAGATGATCGAACTGGAGTTCCGCAGCAAAGGATTTCTAGATGATTGAGTTAGCCATTGTTTCTGCAATTAGTTAGCTTTCCTTTGTAACCAAAGAAAAAAAAAATGTTAGTGAAATGAATTAACATTTGTTGATATCGCATGCGTGCGGGCTTTGTGTGTGTGTGTGTGAGAGAGAGAGAGAGAGATAAACAAAGGGAGGGGAGAAAGAAACTTATAAATAAATTAAATAAAAGAAGATAGTCCACACTTATAAATAAATTAAATTTTTTAATTTTTAAAAAATAGATCTCATTTTTGCTAATTCAGTGTTAACATGACACAAAAGATCCACTTATTTTAATAAAAATTATTTTTTAAATATTCGGCTAGAGTTGACCTGACACTTAATAGAATCATTTGAATATTTCCTTAGGGTAGAGTTACACTTTAATGTTTTTTTTTTAAATGTTAAGATTAGAATTATTCATTCTAAAATGTTTGAGTCAAACTTTTCCATCGGTGAAAAATATGGAGTTAAAAGTGATCCTTTTGGTTAAGCTTCCAGCTCATTATTGTTCATACTTTTTACGTACTTAAGTAATTATTAAAAAAACATTAATTTGATTTTTGTAACAAGAACACCAAATTATTAAGGATCCTAATTTTCTTCATAGAAAATTTAATTATTTAATTAAAAATAACAAGGAGAACATTGTGACTAAATTCTTTACAGGTGGAATGCATGTTTTTTTTCTTCTAAATTTATCCATTCCTTTTTAATTAATAATTTATAGATTGATTGGATTATTAGAAATCATTAACTAAATCTATGCAACACATAATTAATAGTTAATATTAGCTTTTTTATTCAGAGTTCTACTAACTAAAAGTATATAACAAATTCAGTTACAATTGCAACTGTATTAATAATATTACTATTAAATTTAAATTTTACTTTAATTAGAATAATAACTTCTAAAAGATAAGTAAAAGGGCACACTAAAATATGTCATATAAAACTTATACAAAAGTGCATGCAAAAAAATCTCAAAATTATATAATAATCATAATTCAATAAAGAAGACGTTAATGACCAAAACAATAGTAAAAGAATAGAGGTTTATTGTATGTTGTAGGTGTAAGGTGTTAGAAATTAGAACGACATCTTATTCGTACGTAATAAAAGAAGACAATTTTTTAATAGTTTTTAAATTCAAAATCAGCCAATTTTATAACATGATTAATTTGTAAATAAAATAAAGTATGTATGATCAATTATAAGATGTTATCAAGTTTATTTATTTTCACAAATCTTTTATGAAATCAATTTTTAAAATAAAATAATAACAATCATCGTAATCATATAAATGTCTAAGTTTTAAGAGTATCTACGTAAATAAATTGGGAGAAGTCTACAAGTAGTATAAAGAAGAGTAAACCAAGAATGTTAGCTCGTATGAAGCCTATACCTATTTATAATAGCTTGGATTTTTTAATAATTTAATTTAATTTCAATTAAAATTACAATTACAATTAATCATAATTAAATGTCAATTAGTCTAAATAATATTCAACATTTACTATTAGTTCTTATTTATTAAATTTATTATATTTGATTCTAAAATTTATCAAACTTTATAATCAAATCCAAATTAATTAAATTACCTTTTATCTATTTAATTATTATTTGTGTGGGATCTATTAAATTTCTTAATATGTTAAAAATATTTTTAAATTATAATATTAAATATTAGTTAGATAAATTAAACTACTTTTTGTCATCTTTTATTCTATGATTAAATAATTATATGTATAAGTCAAAATTCGTATATAGTAACACATTATGACTATCCAAATATTAATAATATTTTAATTAACTTTTATGTGCAAAATTTTTTACATACTTCAATCATGTTATCATATAATATTTTGATTAAACATATAGTATGAAATTAATGTTTATTCTATTTAAATTTAGTCATATTAGTTCCTCATCATTAGTAACAAATTCTTAAAAAATTAAAAATATTTCAAATTGTCATTCCTCCTTATCTAAAGATTTCATAAATCAATACTAAATGAAAACAATGGAATGTTCTTCCTAATTATTTTACACCACTAATCTAACTATGACTAGGATAATCCTAAGTAGTCTTAAAACTTAGTAATTCTTATATGAGAGATACTTTGAAGATTTCAAGTCAAATAATTACTTAGATAATCATCACAATAAGTATTTTCATAAATACAAGTGATATTTCATATAAAATTCTCATATCATGTTAATTTAATGAATTTGTTCTCTAACAAATACTCACATGTTTTTTCTTACTTTTTGCATAATTTTATCAATGATAGGAAAGTACCAAACATCTCTTATATTTTCTAACTTTAGGTCAATGTAATGAGTAACACAAAGAGTCTAATAAAAAGAATTATACCTATTTTGTAACATTCTTTGGATTGCTTTATAAGAATAATCATTCTTAGTGATGAATTGTATAATATTTTCAGGCCCAACTTCATTCATAAATTCACTAAATATCTTAAATAGACTATTAACATTTCTTATAAAGCTAGATGCATCAATGGACTTCAAAAATATCATCATCTTAGCATAATTTAAAAAAACTTAATAATAGGCTAGCGTCTTTTATTTGTCCAGTCATAATACATGTTTGAACACTTATATTTTCCAAGTCATTCTTCTTTCATCCAAATAAAATTTTATCTCGCAAATAGAGTTGCTCAAAAGATTACCGTTATTGTCACCAATTAAAGGAGCTTTATATCCTGAATAGTAAGTGGTAATAGTATCCACCATAGGTTGGTAATAATAAGACTATGTAGCATTGAATAATACACTTGAATTTTACCACCATCTAACTATGCCCATTGCCACATTATGATCTACTTTGTTAGATTGTAATGCACTATGAATTGAAAGTTGAGCTTTAGGAATTGTTCGTGGAGTAAAAAAAATTAGACACTTGTCTTCTTTTCTTCCTCACGTCAAGTGCAACAATCACCCTTACCACTGCAAAAAGAACTTTTACTATCAATTTCTTAGTTTGGTATTTATCTTCTGTCTTTCTCATTTTGATACTCTTTAAGCAAAGCTTTTATTTGTTATTTTATTTCATGAGGAACTTTCTTATAAGGTTCCACATCACTTTCACTCCTAGCTACATGCTTCTTTGCTTTGGTAATTCTCCCACCTTTCAAATGTTTGAAGTAATAAAAATAAATAGTATAGTTCTTCATATTAGGAACCAATCTAGCATGAGCATAAGTTAGATCATTGAATCTTGAACCTCAAGAGGCCAAATTACTAGGAGTACTTGAACTTTCCTCTATTTATCTTTAAAAATAAATAAAAAATTTAAAATTAAATTATTAACTTTATATCAAAAATCAATTGCAATATGTCTGATGCAAGTACATTTACTATTTGTAAATATGAAATGATCATTACATTAGAATTGAATATGTAAAATTATATGAACTTTAACTCTTTCTACTAAGTTAGCAATTTTCTCTTAATAACATTCCTATCATTATATGTTTAACCTTAAGAAAAATAAGTTTAAATAAGAACTTAACTAAGTAACTCTAATCCTTTTGGATCATTTAAACAAACAAATAATAGTTTATTGAATTTTAGGGCAAATTATTAAAAAAAATCTGAAATTTATCTCAATTTAACAATCCTAGCCTAAACTTTAAAAAGTGACATCAAAATACCCAAACCTTCAATTTGCTGCAAAAATAACCCAACATTAAATTTCCAGTTAATGTCGCTGACATGGCTATACTGACTACGTGACTGCTACATGTCAACATTTTCCACCAAATTATTTATTATTTTATTCAATTATACCACTTTCTTCTTTGTAGAAACCACTTTCTTCAATCGCTCTTTCACATCAACAATAAAAGCATCCTCTGCCTTTTCTATTTCCACAGCTTCTTCTGCACCATGTCCATTAGCTCTAAGTGGCTGGTCCTGGAAATCCTTAATCTCTTTTGAAGATTTTTCCTTCTTTTTTACACTCATGCTCTCACATATGGCATTTTCCTTCTTTTCTAACTCTCGATTATCCTCTTTTTTTCTTTTCTTGTGCAGTTCTTGCATATCAAATCTACACTTTAGAAAACGATAACTAGTGATTAGTGAAATCTTGTATAGTTTTCACACAAACCATAACTTTAAGGAAGTAACTGCAGCAGAAGAAATGCGAACTACAAGAATCTAACTTCATTGGTAAAATAGTATAATCCCATTTTTTTCTTGATTCTTCTTGAAAGCTAGAGCAAACATAGTATAATAAAAATAGTCATCCACTACATTCTTAAATCTAACTAAATCTACCTTACAAGTTTATTGGAAATGCAATCCTAAGGAAAATCCAAATATAGAGAAGTTAAAAGAAAAAACACAAACAAAACTTATAATTACTAAGAGATTTATAAAATGGAACAAAGCTTGACAAAAGAAGTGAAATGAAATAATTTTTTGCAACAAATTAAAAGTTCAGGTATTTTAACACTACTTTTTAAAGTTCAGGTTGGTATTACAAAATTGAGATAAGTTTGATATTTTTTATAATTTACCCTAAACTTTATAATTAATATTTCCACAAACAAATGAAGACATAATTATGGCATTTCACCTCCTAATTAGTTAAAATTTTTCTATGAAATTAAAGATGAAACTCTTAAGTAATCTGGTCTGGCCTAAATTTTATTTATGCATTAAACATGTGAGCTTAGGTAGCTTGAGCCTAAGGCCGACCCCAGTCTTAATTTTTTAAAAAACTAGGCCTGAGGTTCGATCAACTAGGGCCTAGCCCGTTGACTTTAGACTGAGCTGGGCTTGGGCCTAGTTGTCATCCTAATCATAAGCCATAAACTCTAAATTATCTTTATCGATGTAATTAACAAGATGATTTGTAAATTTTACTAACATGAATATTGAAATAAAACTATGGAGTATTATTAAACATTCTTTAGACATAATTTATAATATTAATGTAACAGCCTAATATCTGAATTAAGATTAAAATGGTGATTATTAGAGATTAATGAGAAATTAAGAAACATAATTCATGCTTATGCATAATGTGACATACATATACATGACACGATTGATCTTGCACATTATAATTATTTGTACATGCATTCACTGACGTTTTTGGGTATAATTAATTATTAAAAATGAAATTAAAATGTGAATTGTGAACTTTTTGAGCTAAAATTTAATTGGAGAATAATATGATTATTTCAAATTTTTGGTGAATTTTTGGGAATTTTTGAAAATTTGGGATATGAACAATGTTAAGTGATCATGATGTGAATTATGTTTTGATATGTCTTGAATTTTAGTATAATTGGATTTCAACTAGAACATTAGGGATTAGAAAATTGATAGATTAAAATGTACATTTGGACTGGGACAAATGCCAAGTGGTAGGATAAACTGATACATGAAAAATTTGGATGATTAAACCTAAAATTGAAAGACATTTGACATAGTTAAATGTGTGACAAATGGACTAGTCAGTGAATGACAACTACATTGAAACTGAGGCCAATATTGTATGATCGGATCAGAAGAGTACATAATAAAGATCCTAAAATGGTGAAATTGATTGAGAAAGTTAAGAAGAATACAGATTCTGAGTTTGAATTTAAAGATGATACATTGGGCCTAAATCAGAGACTATGTGTGCCTAATGTTGATGATCTGAGGAAGAAAATTTTAGAAGAAGCTCATATGGTCACTTATGCAATGCATCCTGGTACCACTAAGATGTATAACATACTAAAACAACATTTCTAGTGGCCTGGAATGCAAAAGCAAAGAGCGGAGATTGTTTCTAAATGTATAACATGCCAGCAGGTTAAGGCTGAGCATCAAGCCCCAATTGAAAAATTGCACTCGTTACGTATTTCAAAGTAGAAATGTGAACGAATTACTATAGATTTTATAATGGGATTGCCTAAGACTCTGAGGTAGAATGATGTAATATAGGTTGTGGTGGACCGATTAACTACTTCGGCCCATTTTTTACCAGTACGGGAGAATAATACATTAGATCAATTGGCTCGGAGATATGTGACTAAGATTGTGAGGCTGCATGAGGTTTCAGTGTCTATTGTATCGGACAGGGATTCTAGATTTATTTTGAGATTCTGGAAGAGCTTACAGTTAGCTATGGGCACACAGTTGAATTTTAATACAGCATTTCATCCTCAGACAGGCGGACAAAGTGAGAGAACTATCAAGATTGTTGAGGATATGCTTAGAGCATGTGTATTGGAGTTTCAGGGAGCTTGGGATCAATACATAGCATTGATTAAGTTTGCTTATAACAATCATTATCATAGCAGCATTGGGATGGCACCGTATGAGGCGTTGTATGGTAAAAAAGTCAATCGCCTTTATACTGGGACGAGGAAGGTTTAAGAATGATTGAAGGTCTAGAACTGATACAAGATACTGTAGAGAAGGTGAAATTAATCAAGAGTCGAATAAAAACAGCTTAGGATAGATAGATAAAAAAGCTATGTGGATCAATACAGAACAGATATGGAATATAATGTTGGAGATATAGTGTTTCTGAAAGCATCTCCTTGACGTGGTGTGCTGAGATTTAGTAAAAAGGAGAAGTTGAGCCCGAGATGCATTGGTCCTTATAAGATCCTTGAGAGGATTAGACCTTTAGCATATAAATTAGTTTTGCCGAACGAGATGTCCCAACTGCATAATGTGTTTCATGTAAGTATGTTAAGAAGATACAGATCTGATCTTACTTATGTATTACCGGCTAAAGATATTGAGATTGATAGCAATTTGAGTTATATTGAGGAACCGATCAAGACAGTGGGTTATAAGACAAAGCAGTTAAGAAACAAAGTGATTCTATTAGTGAAAGTTCGTTGGAGAAATCACTCGACTGAGGAAGTAACATGGAAAACTGGGAATCATAGGAGGTGACAGTATCCCCACTTATTCGAATTATCAGGTAAGAATTTCAAGGACGAAATTTTTGTTAGGAGGGGAGAATTGTAACATCTTGTTATCTGAATTAAGATTAAAATGATGATTATCAAAAATTCATGAGAAATTAGAAAGCATAATTTATGCTTATGCATAATGTGACATACTCATACACAACACTATTGATCTTGCACATTACAATTATTTGTACATGCATTCATTGACATTTTTTGAGTGTAATTAATTATTAAAAATGAAATTAAAATGTGAATTGTGAGCTTTTTTAGATGAAAATTTATTTGGAGAATAATTTGATTACAATTGGACCAATTATTATGTAACGTATGGACTGATTTATAGGAGATAAATGGCAGCATAAAGAGTGGATTAGTGGTTGCATAATTGTTAAACAAATGTCTAGCATGCCTTAGGACATATGGTGAGTTTAACGGTTGACACCTAGCATATTGATGGAGCAAACTCCAACAGTAAAGTTTCTGCTGATTCCCTCACTTTTGTCCACCAAAATTGCTTCCAATTTCCTCTGCTTTTTTTCCTAAACCCTAGCCAAATTGCTGCACCAAAACCAGTTTTTTATATTACACAAAAATAGACAAGAAAACCAGATGAAAGTGGTCTTCATCTTGCTGTCCAAAATCAACTTGTTTTCATCTTAAGTTGGTGATGAATTTTGCTTGCATGGAGACTTGAGTTAATCTGAAGTGTTGAGCTAAAATTGGAAGCTTAAAAAATAGGTGGCAATCTCATTTTTATGATATGTTTAGTAGTATGAGAATGATGCCTGAATTGGAATGACATATATGAGATATTGGTGAAGATGTATGCTGAAATGTTAAGAACTGGAGAATTTTCATTGAATAGACTTTAGTGTTTTGATTATATAATGAACTGTAGATTTCTAAATACGTTGATTCTTGATTACAACTTTCCTGAAGAAATTGATTCTATCTCTAACTATTTCAAAATCTGACTGGAAGTAGAGTTAGGAGTTTTGTTACAGTTTAAAAATAGTCTGAATTATTTTGGGTATAACTTTCAGTATACTGAATGAAATTGTACGATTTTGATATTATTAGAAACTGGAAACATAGTGGAACAATTGTCTAGAAGAAAGAGTTACTAAAATATATCATTTTCCTTGTCATAATGATCGTGCAAAATTATCCCGAAAGGAGGTGCTAGGATGAAAATGCTGAGGTGTGCTGGAATTTGATAATTGGAATGTTTTTATTGAACATGATTTGGTATTTTGGCTATATTTTGATATGTAGATTTCCAAATGAAATTATTCTTAATTTAAATTGAACTAGAGACATTTGGCTACAAATTTTAAGAGAAATTGAATTTGAATTCTGTCCTTAAGGGTCTTAAAATTTGGCATGAAATTAAGTCTTAGCTTAGGCTGTAGCACTACCAAGACAGACATCATATCCTATTGTTATTGAATAAACTATATTGATGTAGGCTGAATCAGACAATTGTATCTTCACAAAATTTGTATTTTATTCTCTTAGTTTTAAATTGGTATAAAGTTTGTAATTTTTGGATACTGGAATTGAGAGTTATGATTTGTACAACTTGAATGCATGGTCATACATTAGCCAAAATTTCAAATGTACACAATCTGTGGTATTTTGAGCATAACTCATAGAATAATGAACCAAATTGAATAATCTTGGTATCAATAGAGACTTAAGACATAAGAGAATAATTTGTTAGAGGAAGTGTTACCAAATTCCTTCACTTTCCTAATGAAAATAATTGTGCAAAATAGACCTGAAAGTGTACCTTTAAACAAATTTGAGTTAATCAATTGAATGTGGATATCCGAACGATTATTGTGACAAGATTAATGATAAGAAACCTGAAATTATCATGAACATGCATTGTACATATTCAGTATACATGAATGTGCACTAATGAATACATAATTGTGCAATATTGTGATATGTAAATGTATTGTCTGTATAGAGGACCGTATTGAACGACAACATCCAGACATTGCTAGGACTTCAAGGCAATAGACGTTTGGAGCATACTATGAGTAACTTAAAATGGTGTCACCTTATTATTTTGTACATTATTGAACTATATTGCTATCTTATGGAATAGTACTGAATTGTACTGATTGTGTACTAGATTTTGGACAATATTTGTCCGAGGGGTTTTGATGCATAAGAAAGATATTGTAAGTGTTGATTGAATGTGAATGCGTCTGCCTAAATGGTTTTCTGATTCTCAACTGAAAAATTGAATGCCAAAACTAGTCCGATGACTACTGCTACTGTGATTGTTACTGTAATTGATACTGTGACTAATATACTCTTATATTATATGCAAATGAAAGTGACTGAATTTAATGACTGAATTGTGACATGCACTTCATTCTAATGCATGTAATATAAAGGAATTATGATTGATATTGCTACTGATACTGTTACTGATAAGAGCTTTAAGGTCCCGCATATGTAGTTCGAGCCTATGGCTCACGGTAATCAATGAGTCACAAACTGACTGACTGAGCTCGATAATTCGATATACTGTAAAAACACATAATCACAATAATTTAAAAATGAATGTGAGACTCATACATAACGCATCCACATATACTTTGAATTTATTGAATGATTTGCAAAGATGTATGAATGTCGTTATATGATTGAACTGTTTAACTGAGAAATGATTTATCTGTGATAGTGTTTAATACTTGTCAAGTGGATTTGAACTGTATGATTACATACTATAATTGGTCTTGTTTTATGACATGAGTGAACCATCAAGGATGATTACTCTGCTGAGCTCGCAAAACTCATCAAAATTGCACTGTTGCTTTTCAGGTTCGAGAGTGAGACGACCTAGCTTTTAAGATTTCGCAAAAACATATTTTGTGCAACTATTACAGTCAGATTTAGCTCAAAGGTTGGTCAGCTAGGATTGAGGACATAGTTGTTTCTTTTGAGTTTATAGTATTTGGTGTGTACTGAGTTGTTTATGTTAATGAGACAATGTTGGATAAACATGGATGATATTGTATTATATGGAACAATGTAAATTATGGTTTTTGATATAATATGATAACATTTTGGACTTTAGCAATTGTGTGATTGATGGTTTAGTTTATGATACCATGTTATGTACAGTAAATGTGAGATAGTTAATATGTCATTTCTGTCAGGCATGTACATATGTATCCGATGGACACACGTGCATATTTCGGATGGGAATGGGGTGTTACAATTAGTACTTGTTTGAAGAAGCAATTTTCCAGTTTAATAAAAAATGTATAACTCTAATTTAAGTCTTAATATATTTGTATAAGCATTTTTCCATACCAAATTGTTAATAAAAATGTGACAATTATCTAATTCTCAAACAACAAGAAACTAACAACTATCTAATTCTCAAACAAGAAGGAACCTATATCGATAGAGAGAGAAATTTTCCAATAAAAATGTAGTAACTATTTGAACCTATATCGGTAGAGAGAAATTTTCTACTAAAAATGCGGCAACTATCTATTCAATTTTCAAACATGAAACAAGTTAAACAACATATTTGGAACCCATCTTGCTCTCTCTCTATCAATATGGATTTCATGTTACACTCAATTAATCACTGATTATTCACTACATTTTCAATCCACATGCGGTGAGTGAGGACTGAGGAGTGACAGGGACAAGCTAGAGGACTGTGGAGAGCTATAGTGACGAGCTAGAGTCTAGAGAGCACTTGACGATAAGTGACGAGTTGGAGAGTGCCTGCCAGTGAGAGAGGAATGAGAATTGAGAGGCATAGAGGAAGGAGGACAATGAGAGAGGGAGGAGAGAAGACTACAAAGATTGGCATGTGAATGTTGATGGAAAGTCAGGATGGGATCAGATCCCGAACTCAGTGGAATAATTATGAATTTTTTTTTGTATTTTAATTTCTCAAAAACCAAGATCTCTTTAATTCTATAAAACAATTAACACATAAATCATAACAAATTATGAATCTTATTTCAAATCTTATTCCAAAGCTTGATCATAATCTTATCGTATCCCTCGAATCATTTCTTAAACTGATCCATCTCAACCTCTGTAGCCGCCCAAGTTTTTTCGACCTCTAATTGTATCCATAGAATAAATTGAGAAAACTCTATAACTCTTATAGAGAGAGTTAAGCAAGAAGTGCTAGCTTTATTAGAGCTTAACTCTATTTATAATAGATTTTGGACGTTTTAGTAATTTAATTAAAATTAAATTCTAATTTTAATTAAACTGTAATTAGAATTACAAATAATTCTAATTAAATACCATTTATGTCTAAATAAGATCTAATATATCATATTGATCCTTATTTATTAGATATCTCATATTGAATCATAAAGTTTCTTAAATTTTACAGTCACGTCCAACTTGATTAAAATATCTTTGCTCTCTTTAACTCATTTTTATGTAAGATTCATTAGGTTTCCAAATATGTTGGCAATGATTATAAATTATAATTCTAATTCATAATTAGAATTAGACAAATTAAAACTCCTTTTAATTTATCTTTAATTTTTCAATTAAACAATTTATAATTAAAGATCAAGATTGTGATCTAGTAACTAATCATGACTACCCAAATATTTAATAATGTTAAAGTAATTTTGAATAACTTTTTCGTACATGATTTTTCTATATAAATCAATCCTTTCATCAACTAATGTTTCAATTAGACATAGAAAATGGAATTAATGTTTACACTATTTTAGTCTAATCATATTAGTTCTTTACCATTAACTATCGATTCAATTAATGATATTTGTAAATTATTTATGAAATGTCATTATATCTTGACAAAGGATTTCCCGAATTAATACTAATCAAAAATAACAAAATATTTTCTCTAATTCTTTTAGAATGACGAATCATATCTTGATCGCACAACTACCTTCATATAGCTTATGCTACATCCAATGACTATCCATTGAACGACCAATGATAAATAGATCATAAGTAGTATAGCAATCCCTATACAACATAACTTTGAAGGTCTCAAATCAAAAGATTACTTATACAATCATAATAATGAAAATTTCATACACATACAAGTAACATTCTAAATGGATTTCTCATATTGGGTCTGTTTAGTGAACTTGTTTTTTAATAGACACCCACACATTTGTTTAAGTATCTCCATACTTTAATCTATGAGATCGACTACTTTCTTAATAAGGAAAAACATAATGTGTGCTAGTCTTTTTTCATTCTATTAATGCCCATTCTTAATATAACAACGACTATGAATAATTTAGGGATAATATATTAATGCAATATGAATCTCATAATTATAATCTCACTATAATTTTATTTGTAATGTATAATTATCCCATAGATTTTTATCATATACATCTAAACATGTACAAAATAAATAATGCCTTTAAATAATTTGTTACTAAACCACAACCAAATGATTGGTTGTATGGCATAAACTAACAAATGGGTGGGCAGAAAAGCTAGGGTAATTCTAATATTCATTTTTTAATTTGGTCTTATTTTTCACAATTGTTACTCAATAAATACTAGGATTTTGCATACTAGTTTGTACAAACAACCGGTCCTAATTAGGATTCATTTTTAGTATGATATCAATATTTGAAATATCATTTTTCACCCGGTACTGAAAGTTATGTAATGATATTTCAAAATCTAGTTCAAACTTATATTTTATAAATTTTTAAGAAAGTGTCAAGCCTGAACTGCTAAATGTTTGCATGCTTGAGTTCAAGACATCAAGTTTAGAATTATACATATCTATTTTAACATATTTGGATTTGGACACCCAGACCAATAATCAAAGTATGCGTACATAAATGCTTTCATCCACGTTTTGGACACATTTAAAAGTTTTAAGTTATTCAATCCAGCCGAACCAAGTTTATTGAAAATGTGCCAAATTTTAGAATGGAACTTCATACTTTATTTGAATCTACACTTACTGGAGTTTATAGAGTAGGCCGAATGATGCTGAGATCTAGTCGAAAATATTTAGCTCAAGTTCAAGCCTCCTCAGATCCACCACATGTCCATTTCATTTACTTTCCGGACTCAAACTCCTGACTACACTAATCTTTATGTAGATTTGCCTACTTAAATTACTTATGCTCAAACTAGATTCCACGCATTGCAATTTACACACCCTGACCCAACTACCTTACTGTTTGTTACTTACAATTGCGTGCACGGTCGAACCTCGTGCAGCTTTTATGACGCCAAAAGACATAGTTGGTTGTCACCACGATACATGTCCACTCTTCTTGTCTTGTCCTAACTCCCGAGTGGACTGGGAGAATCATGGGATTGGAATCATTATTAGCTCTTTACGCTTCTTCCAAGTTCATCATTTTAGGCTATATATATTAGTAGAATTCACAAAACAAGCCCGAATTTTGGTTTATCTCCTGCTTTCTGTCAGACCCAGAATTGAAAGGGTTATTGGGGTAAACGATTTTTTAAACACCTACTAGCAAGGGCGCAATCTTTTCACAGAAATTTATGTTGTAGAAAGTACTAGCTCAGAGACGTGATGGGTTCTCAGTTTTTTGGCCAATGCAATTCTGTACAGTTGGGCAGTTTAGGACCCAGAAGACTAAAACCTGGAATTCTCGGTTTGCAACCTGCCAAAACCCCGGCCCTGAACGTTGTCAATCTCAATAACACGGCAAATGGGTCTTCAACTCCGGTGCCTAGAACTATAAATTTCAGAACTGTGTCCAGTTCTGAATCAAGAATCTCAAGTTTTAACGGTGACAAAAAGTTTGGTCAAGCAAAAATGAGAGTTTGCAAGTTTAAAAGACGTTTGATTCTGAGGCCTAAGTCGGCGTTGAGTGTGGATAAAGAGGTGGATATGGTGGGAGATGAAGGAATCAGCGGAGAGAAGTCCTACTATGATGCAATTGTTATTGGGTCTGGGATTGGTGGGTTGGTTGCTGCTACGCAGCTGGCAGTGAAGGGAGCTAAGGTTTTGGTGTTGGAGAAGTATGTGATTCCTGGTGGGAGCTCTGGGTACTACCAGAGGGATGGATATACTTTTGACGTTGGGTCTTCTGTTATGTTTGGTTTCAGTGACAAGGTTAGTTGCTTCTGCTATTTTATATATACTTGTTTGTTATGTATCCCGTGGTTTATTTGTTGCTTCTTAAAAAGTAGTGCCTTTGATATTACCAGATTGAATTTAAGTATGATTTCTATGTTTCTCTGCATCATGCTTGAGATTTTAATTTCTGTTGAGTGCTCCTATTTTTGGTTTTAACTTCGAAATGAGAAGAAAGGAGTGAATTGAGACAACGACAGTACATAGTAAAAATTCCTGGATATAACTTTAGGAATATGGTAGTGTTCATTGCTACTAAATTCATTGGATTTTTACTTCGTTTTTTCAACTAAGAGGACTTAATGACCATTCTATTACTTTCCTCTGCTGACTATGTAACTTCTCTGGTATCGCCATTTAACTTCTCTTTAGTTATATGCTTGTTAATGGTATATCCTTCTAGAATCTAGTTTTTCATAATTTATGTAAATTTGCAATTTGGACAGGGCAATCTGAATTTGATAACCCAGGCGCTGGCAGCTGTGGGTTGTACGATGGAGGTTATACCAGATCCAACTACAGTCCATTTTCATCTACCTAATAACCTTTCTGTACGCGTTCACAGAGAGTACAGTGATTTTGTCTCAGAACTTTCCACTAGATTTCCACATGAGAAGGACGGCATACGTAAATTTTATGGCAAATGTTGGAAGGTTAGTTTTCAATTAGTAAACTCCAATTTCCCATGAAAATAGAGGTCTAAATTTGTGTTTTATAACTTACTAACAAAGTGTTGCTGTGTAGATATTCAATTCCTTGAACTCACTGGAGCTGAAGTCTCTTGAGGAGCCTATCTACCTTTTTGGACAGTTCTTTCAGAAGCCTCTTGAGTGCTTGACACTGGGTATGATTATCTACCTTTCTTTTTTAGTTGATCAAGTGAGCTTGGTATGTAGCGGAAAAGATTTTGATCTCATTCAAGTGTGGATTGAGGGCATTATTCCTGTTGTATGCATTTTGTTTTGCTAGTCTGTGAAACTACTTTTGAATGACAAGGAAAATAACCATCAACTTCCATTCCTATCAAGTTATTTAGAAATGTATTCCATATGCAAGGGCTATGATTGATACAACTTGGATGCTCTGATCTTCGTCAGCTCTTTGGCAGGCTGCATGCTTTGTTTTTTAACTGGCAGCTAAAAAGATGAATATCTAGGTCATGAGTTAAAGCCAGTTGAATGAAAAAAAGTAATCTTATGTCTATAGTCCCTGGCAAATTCACCCAACATACCACTATCTTGGTATCAATCTAGCTCTAATGGTTAAGAAAATAATGTCCCATGTAGAAAATGGAAGACCAGGCTCCTTGAATACTGTAGTAATACTAAAACATCACTCCTGTTTTTCACTGCAATCAAATTTTATGTTTCAAAATATGTTTGTATTTCTTGTTAAGCTTCCTACATAGATGATAAAAACTTAAATTTGTTTATCTCCATTTTGCCGTTTCCAATTATATTTTTGTGTTTTCTATTTCACTTTGAAATTACTGAATGCAAACCACAACTTGTCTCTTTCTTTTTCCTGCTTTTGAACATATATGATATTAGGTTCTAACTGTGCAGCTTTTTATCTACCACAAAATGCTGGAGACATAGCTCGAAAGTTCATAAAGGATCCTGACTTATTATCATTTATTGATGCTGAGGTGTGATGGATTTGATTACTTGATAGTTGTTTGAAATTTCAGTTGATTCTGGGTTTTCTGAGCACCATTGTGGATCTATACATTAATCTCACAAATGAACAAATTTTACATGTGCAGTGTTTTATAGTAAGCACGGTAAATGCTTTACGTACCCCAATGATCAATGCAGGCCTGGTAAGCTGTAAGCATAAGCTTTGATCTTTCCCATCTATCCTTTACTGTACTAAATTATGTTTCACACGTCAGGTTCTATGTGATAGGCATTTTGGTGGAATTAACTACCCTGTTGGTGGTGTTGGCGGAATAGCAAAGAGTTTGGCAAAGGGTCTAATTGACCAGGGTAGTGAGATGCTTTACAGGGCGAATGCAACTAACATCATACTTGAAAATGGAAAGGCTGTGAGTTTGGCGTTCAAGGATATGTGATGCTATACTTTCTTTCTTGGTTGTTTTGGATGTTAAAGGAGACGATCCGGCTGTTTTATATGCTGAATTCTTGCAGGTGGGAGTAAGGCTGTCTGATGGGAGGAAGTTTTTTGCCAAGAAAATAATATCAAATGCTACAAGATGGGATACCTTTGGTTAGTTTTTGGCACAAACTTTTTTAAATTTGGTGACTGGGTTTAACCATATCTTTTGTGTTTTTGCTACAATTGGTTTTCTCATTAGTAATTCAATGTGATGTAGGGAAGTTGTTAAAGGGAGAAAACCTTCCAAAAGAAGAAGAAAATTTCCAAAAAATTTATGTCGAGGCTCCATCTTTTCTTTCCATTCACATGGGTGTCCAAGCTAAAGTTATTCCAGAAGACACTGATTGCCATCATTTCGTTCTGGAGGTATTTATGTTTCTATTGTTTTTGAACGTTTTATCAGATGATTTTGTAAGTTACGATTATATTAATTTTTACTTGATATTAGTTATTGCCTGATATCTTTTATGACTTATATTAATATCTGATATCTTTTATGACTTATATTAATATTTTAGGATGATTGGGCAAGATTAGAGGAGCCTTATGGAAGTATATTCTTAAGCATTCCAACTGTTCTTGATTCCTCATTAGCTCCTGAGGGGCATCATATTCTTCATATCTTCACTACTTCTTTCATTGAAGATTGGGAGGTAATTTGAAATCTCACTAACTTTAATATCAAAATTGACATTATATTTGATTTGATAACATCTTTCTTTGACCTGAAGCATTAATTTCTGGTTTATACTGTTTAGGGACTCCCTCAAAAGGAGTATGAGGCCAAGAAGAAGCTTGTGGCAGATAAGCTTATTAACAGATTGGAAAAGAAGCTTTTTCCAGGGCTAAGATCATCAATTGATTTTATGGAGGTAGTGTCTTATAATATATTACGGTGATTTTAAGGTAGTTATTGACAAGGCAGGAACGATATAAGAATGGTAAAGCCTCATGAACTCAATCCCGAAAGGTTTCATTGGTTGGTGGATTCTCTGGATTCTTAAAGGGAGATATAGCAACTATTGTATGCTGATGGATCTAGTTTTACAAACCTTCAGTCAGAATTTTTTTTTTTGGAAAATCCTTTTTCTTGTTATTCTTTATTCTTCTGACACAAAAGTCTGCTTGCTAGTCTAATAAGAAATATTTTAGCAACTTCCCTCTTTTGCTGTAATGGGTGCGAATTGATGCAGAATGATTAATGGTTTCTTTCTGAGAAAAAGGGCGAGTAATTACAAATTGTCAGTCAATGAAATGCTCTGATTTAGAGATGCAGCCACAGCTACTTCAAATCATGCTTGTCCTCTTAAAAGTTTTTTAACTGAACAGGTGGGATCACCTAAGACACATAGGCGGTATCTGGCTAGGGATAAGGGTACCTATGGACCAATGCCTCGTAATATTCCGAAGGGTTTACTGGGAATGCCATTCAACACAACAGTAAGTCTATTCATAACTTCTGATGAATACAGTGGTAATTTTAGTTGTTGAATAATTTTAAGCTTGCATTTTGCTTGGAAAAATTAATGATTAAACTTGCAGGGCATAGATGGCCTTTACTGCGTTGGGGACAGCTGCTTTCCTGGACAGGGTGTTATAGCGGTAGCCTTTTCTGGAGTTATGTGTGCTCATCGAGTTGCAGCAGACATTGGTAAGCTAATGAGCTTTTTCCAATTATACAAGTTAGTGATTTAGGCAACAATGATTTTGAGGCTTATTCTCCAAAACATGGTTTAAATCATGCTAGAAGTACAAATTATGAGCCTACCTTGTCACAGAATTGAGCATGAATTTCATTGTTAAAATCTTTTGTTAAACCTTCCCAAATTGTTTCTTGACAAACTTATGTCAAAAGAGTAACTTTCCTTAGGTGCATGGAATGGAAAAATGATAAAAGAAATAACTATGGTATTTAATGGGGTTTCTCCAGAGTCAAATTATTTGTGGTTTTTGCTTCATTTTTTAGTATTTGTCTTCATCTGAATGATAGGACTTGAGAAAAAGTCTCCTGTTTTGGATGCTGCTCATCTACGTATGCTCGGATGGTTGAGGACATTGGCATGAGATTTATTATGGTAGAAAGGAAAATGTAACTGGATCAGTGATATTTTTGCCTGAAAAGCAGAGTGTAATTTGTAGTTCAGTAAAATGGAATGAAAGATTTGAAATAAAATCATCTTTAGTAACTCTTATTCCTTGGACTGCACTCAGCACCTTTATGTACAGTAGTACTGTATAGTGGTCTTCAATATTGTTTTCTATTTTTTAGTTCTTTTTCGTTTCCCCTAGTTCTGCATTCTGCTTTCTTTGATATTTCTACTGAATTTGTCATGTAAATGCGAATCAAGAGAAAAGATTATTCTAATATAAAAAATTGCATTCTGCCTGTTTGTCTTTCTCACATGTCAATTGTGTTTCTAATTGCTACTCTCGTCTTTGATATATGAATCTATGTTAGTACACCCTGGCAATTCCCTTCTAAAAGTGATCCAGTAATTAGATCAAATACCATAAGCCACTAGTTTGTCTTCTCTAGACAACATGGAAATTCATTGAGAGACTGAAGATATTCAAGATTCATGATCAGGTTGATTGAAAAATGCTACACGACTGCAATTTCTGTAGAAAAAGGGCCAACTTGCGATCATGGCAAAGTATAGAAAATAGCTTTGAAGTAATGCTCAGACGCCGATTCCTCTTGCAAAGTTTGTGATATGATCCTTTTGAGTGTTGAGTAGACACGGAAGAAGCAACATAATAACTATGACACTATGATGTTTTAATACGTAATATGTTAGCAAAGCAATTATGACGTTATAGCATGTAAATAAGCAGTTGGTTATTGTTATGCGAAAACGTTAATAAATTTGGAGTAAAAATAAAACAACAACAAGAACACCAAGATTTTTATACTGGTTCGGCAATGCCTATGTCCAGTTTTGAGACAACTAAATATTTCACTATAAAAAATGAGAGCATACAATAGTGTTTATCACTCAATTTTTCAAAAGGCTCAAAATTAATTCAAATCTCTCCCTCTCACTATTCTTCTCTCTCTTACTTCTGGAAATTTTTCTACTCTCACACTAAACAACTTCTCCTCTCTTCTCACATAAGAAATCTTGTGCTCTCTCCTCCTTCGTTGTTGTTGCTTCTCTTTTATAGAGAATTCTATGGGTGAATGTCAAAGCTAGCTGTACCAAACTCCATCGAAAAATCAAGTCTCTATTTATGACTCAACAATCACTGAAAGCAAGCTACAATTTCTCACTTTGAGAAGCTGAGATTTCTGATATTGAGAAGGTGAGATTTCTGATTTTAAGATAATACTCAACAATCTCCACTTTGGCTCAAATCCTTGAAATGGAATTCCCAATGGCCATCTCCCAATCCCCTGTGGGACAATCAGCAAATTTTACAAATGTCAATCAAGTATAAGCAACGCTTAAACTTGAGTAACGAAACTGGTTTTGTTAACATATCAGCAGGATTGTCGGCGGTCCCAATCTTCTGAAGAAGAATATCTCTCTCATCAATAATCTCACGAACAAAATAGAACCTCACATCAATGTGTTTTGTACATGTATGATGAACTTGATCCTTTGCTAAATAAATAACGCTCTGACTGTCGCAATGAACATCCACATGGTCCTGATGGACCCCTAAGTCATCAAGCAACCCTTGAAGCCAGATG
>JAOSBK010000005.1:39494940-39533850 GCA_027568895.1 Erythroxylum shatona | reverse complement strand
GTATTTTGGTGAGTAATCCTACTGAAGACAGTGTGGATGTTGATATGGTGCCAAGCAGTCTTGCTTGACTGTTTCATCTCTCTCTTCTCTTTCAATACTTTAATGTTTACTATTTTAAACATTTTATCTTGGAATTGCCGGGCGGCCCATTCGGATTTTGCTACTTGTGTGAAGGATCTCAAAATACATAGTAAAGTGGATGTGTTAATTATTTTAGAGCCTCATATTTCTGGCGGGAGGGCAGATAGAGTTTCTCAGTCTCTTGGATTTGAGAATATTGCTATAATGGAGGCTTCTAGGTTCTCTGGTGGCATATGGTGCTTATGGCAATCTTCTATTATTAAACTTGAGATTTTGGTTACACATAAACAATTTATCCATTTTCTTGTCTGTGATGACCAACATCAGGTATGGTTTCTAACGATAGTGTATACTAGTCCTTAGACTTCAGGTAGGGTTGGCTTATAGCGGGAGATAGGTCGTCTTAGTTACTTTATTAACCTTCCATGGGTGCTTATTGGGGACTTTAATGACTATGCATCCCCTAGTGAGAAGCGAGGAGGGAGTTTCTCCATGAGTAGGGTTGCTTGTTTTAGGAGACATTGGGATGCTTGTAATCTTATGGACTTTGGTTTCAAAGGCTCACCATTCACCTATCGTCAACGGCGTAATGATCTTTTTTTCACTTTTGTCCGGCTTGACAGAGTTTTATGTAATGATGCCTGGAGATTTCTGTTTCTAGAAGCGTCAGTGCACCACTTGCCGCGCACTCATTCTATTTATGACCCGATTCTTCTAAATTACATGGTTTTGTTCCTTCGGTGAGTTCCAGACCTTTCCATTTTCAAGATGCATGGACACTTCACAAGGATTTCTTTACTGTTCTTGAAACTGTTTGAAACCAAGGACATTCCTCTCTTAGTGAGGCTCTAACTAACGTAAAGGCAACGACTTTAAAGTTTAACAAGAATACCTTTGGGAATATTTTCCAACGGAAGCGGCGGATACTAGCAAGGATCCAAGAAGTTCAAAATGTCTTAGCATATGACTAAAGTGATGATATCATTTCATTAGAACATGCTCTTATTGTTGAATATAATGACATTCTCCGGCAAGAGGAGATTTTTTGGTATTAAAAATCTCGCATACAATGGTTGCAACATGGTGATAGAAATACTTGTTTCTTTCATGCCATGACTATATCTCATCGAAAAAGGAACTGGATTGAGTGACTTCGGTCCTCAGATGGCTCCTAGATTACTGAGGCGTCAGCTCTCCAATCTGAGGCATTCGATTTTTTTAAAGACCTGCTTTGCACTGTTGAGGATGATCCTATGCCTTTCCCTCATCTTCCACATCACCCTTCGATTTCTGAATAGGATGCTTTGGATATTTTGAGACCCGTTACCAAGGATGAATTATTTGTTGCTGTTCAGTCTATGAAGCCTTATAAAGCTCCTGGTCCTGATGGGTTTCAACCAGTTTTCTATAAAAAATACTGGCACCTTGTGGGCGATTGCGTTTTTGATATGGTGCGGGATGCTTTTCCACTGGGGTCTGCCCGAATAATCTGACGGACACTATGGTGATTCTGATTCCAAAGAATAATCAACCTGTCTCTATGACGCATTTTCGCCTTATAAGCTTGTGTAATGCCAGTTACAAAATCCTTACGAAGGTCCTTGTCCATCGACTACGGCCGTTATTGGATAATCTTATTCTTCCTATGCAAGGAGCCTTTATTCCAGGTAGAATTGCTGCGGAGCATATTATTTTGGCTAAGGAGGTAGTTCATTTTATTCGAAATTCTCGAAAAAAAGAGGGTTACCTGGCTATGAAAATTGACCTAGCAAAAGCTTATGATAGAGTGGGCTGGAGATTCCTACAACAGACTTTAGTGGATTTTGGATTTCCTTCGATACTTATTTCTCTCATTATGTCTTGTGTCACTAGTTCACGACTCTCTATCTTATGGAATGGTTCTCGCCTCCCTCCCTTTGAACCTAAGCGTGGCTTATGCCAGGACGACCCACTTTCTCCTTATTTATATGTGCTTTGCATGGAGAAACTTTCTATGGTCATCTCCACCCGGGTTCATTCCAAACTCTGGCAACCCATTCAGGTATCTGGTAATGGTCCTCCAATTTCTCATCTCTTATTTGCTGATGGTGTGTTGTTTTTCTCCCATGCATCTGTTCGTGGCTGTAGGGTTGTTATGGATACTTTACAGACGTTTTGTGCTTGCTCGGGAATGCAAATTAACGAGCAAAAATAAACAAATTTCTCTCCCATCACATCTCCCGTCATCATAAAGAGACTTTGCGACACCGTTTTAACTTCCACTTTACAATAGATTTGGGAAAGTACTTGGGCGTTCCTCTTATTGGCAAAAATAAGAGAAGTGAGTTCTAGGATGCCATTGATAAGATTCACACTCGTTTGCAAGGTTGGAAGGCCAATCTCCTGCATAAAGCTGGGCGTTTAACACTTGTGCAATCCACTCTATCGACAATCCCGATGTACTCCATGCAGACTTGTTGGTTTCCTACTAGTGTTTGCGATGCTATTGATAACTGTTGCCGTGATTTCCTTTGGAAATCTAGTGAGGGGAAGGGTATTAATCTTTTAAACTGGGAGTCAGTTTGTAGCCCAAAAGCTATAGGGGTTTAGGCCTACAAATGGCTCAGAATAATAACATTGCAATGTTGGAAAAGCTGGTATGGTCTCTTACGAAGGAGAAGGATAAAATTTGGTCCACTGTCCTACGTTGCAAGTACTTGCAGCATTCTCATATTCTTCATCATACTATCTCTTCAACTGCTTCCCCTTGCTGGAAATCTATATAGCGAGCTGTTCCGTTCCTAAGGGATGGATACTCTTAGCGAGTGGGAAATTATGAGTCTATCTCCTTGTGGCATGATAGATGGGTAGGTGATTTTCCTTTGTGTCACCAAGTTTTCAACATTGATCCTCGGGATAATCAGGTACTCGTGAAGGATCTCTTAGATGATCATGGGTAGTGGGACTTTTCTCGTATATATATAACGATAGAGGATAACTTACAACATACTATCCTAGCCGTGCCATTACCGCGAATAACTACACCTAGTGATTGCTTGATTTGGGGGGAAAATAGTTCGGGGTGCTATTCGGTGAAGTCTGGTTTTGAGTTTATCACTCGTCTTCTGTATCCTCCAACGCTTAGCAAATCTTGGTCGCATATCTGGAAGCTTCAAGTTCCTCAAAAACTAAGGTTTTTCATCTGGCAGATTCGATGGCAGCACCTCCCAATGAACCTGTTACGATATAATCGTGGCATGGTCATCTCTCCCTTTTGCCCACGTTGTGGTAAAGATTGGGAGAGTAATGTTCATACTTTACGTGATTGCTTATGGGCCAAAAAGGTACGGGCTGCTATTTTGGGCAACTTAACTGCTTCTTTCTTCACTCTTGATATTGATGAATGGATTACCACCCATGTGTTTGATCTATCTTGTTCCCATGATAACGTTATTACATTCATTGTTGGAGCTTGGACCATCTAGTGTGCTAGAAACCGTGAGATTTTCCAATGCCAGAAAATGTCTGTTTTTGGACAACATCATAGCTATTTGAAGCTTGTTGATGAGTGTCGGGCATGCCTGGTTGACGATATGTTGATAACCAGGGAGAGTAGATGGGTCTCGTGGAAGGTCCCTTGGCCGACATATGTTAAAGTTAATGTTGATGGGAGCTCTCTTGGTAATCCCAGTCCTGCTGGCTTTGGTGGATTGTTGCGGGATGAGGCTGGTCGTTGGTTTGTTGGCTTCTCAGGATCTATGGGTATTGCTACTAACCTTCTAGCTGAACTCGAAGCTATTTCTCATGGAATTTCGTTAGCATGGGATTACGGGTATCGGAGGGTTCTTATGGAGTCGGAATCTCTCGAAGCAATTCGTCTAGTAACTACCAACTGTTCCCACTCGCACCCTTACTTGGCTATCATTGATGATGTCAGATCTATGCTGAAGAGAGATTGGGATTGTTCGCTTCTTCACACCCTCAGGGAAAGGAATCAATGCGCCGACTTATTAGCGAAATATGGGTCCACTTCGTTACATCGTTGGCATGTATGGGAGACTCCAATGCCAGAACTTCATCAGTATTTACAGAATGATGTTCTCTCTGTCGCTTTTTTGAGGCATTAGACCTCTTTGTCTTTTTCCATTTCACCAAAAAAAAATAACAAAAAGACAATAAGACCTGAGGTCTAGGATAGGGTCGTGCTCGTGTCCTAGGCCATGTTTGCGACAATCAATCATATTTAAAAACACATTTCTTATAGATTTTAAATTTTAAAAGAATTTTAGGACTCATCAAAGTTATAGTTAAATTAAACTGAGCTAGGTAAAAGGGTCATTTGAGTAGAATTATTACTAGCTAAAATTTACATATAAATATTGATGTAAATATTATCATAATTATTCAATAGCGAATCAATTGTTTTTAGCTCTTAAAGACATCGACACAACTAATTAGCTGAATTTTGTTGAAACTTATATGTTCTTATTTTCTTTCTTTTATTATTTTCTATTATTATTATTTGTTTTCCTAGTAAGTGATACCATGGTATCATTGAGATAAAAATGACTTTGGTTATAAAATTTAAAGTGAATAAGTATAACAGAATTAAGAAATTTCAATTATGATAATGCAGAGTGAAGGATTTACCTATGCAAAAAGGCATGTTGAAAGGTTTATGGGATATTTAATTCAAAAGATATAGATGAGCTTCACTAGAAAGGGTTACATATATGAACAACTAGAACCATATAGTAAATGAGGTCTTGGCCCATGTCAATGGAGATATCCACTGCGGAGACATGCAAGAAACTATAGAATCAGTATACATCAAAGTCTCTCACAAACAAGTTATATTTGAAGCAAAAACTATGCATACTAAAGATGTATGAAGTAATATATATGGAACAACATATTAATGAGTTCAACTAAATAGTCAGTGATTTATTAAAGTCTAAGGTGATTATTACAAAAGAAGACAAACCAATGATTTTGCTTTATCCATTATCTTTTTTTATGAACATCTTATGGTCATGCCCATATTAGATAAGGAGACAACTGGTTTATATGATATCATTATTGGTGTTATTGACTCAACCAACAAACAGAGAGATATGCTCTATGTTTCAACCAGACACCTTCAAAACTTATACACACTGGACACAACATGCTCACACTACATGACATTACATAGTGACTGATTTGTATTAAACAGATCATATAATTTCAATTGCCTAGTTAAAGGATGATAAAGTTTGCAAAATTATCATAATATGACATGTTAGGATCAAAATGTTTGATGGTATTATTAGGAAGTTATGTGATGTTCGACATGTAACAAATATGAGGAAGAACCTGATGTCTTTGAGCACCTTACATATGAATGGTTTTAGTTATAAAATTGATAGTAACAATATACAGGTGGTAAAGAGTGTATTTGTTGTAATGAGAAGTATAGTTATAGGTGAAAAGATTACTAAAGCTAAGTTAGATGATGAAAGTATTATATTATGAGACATGTAATCGAGTTATCTTAAAGAGCAAGATGACGAAACTTCATATAAGGATCCTAATAAAAGGCTTTAAACATTCTAACTAAAATTTTGCAAGTTTTGTGTGTTTGGTAAACAACCTAAGGTGACACTCTTGATAAGGAAGTATAAAACTAAAAGAGTTAAAGTCTATATACATAACAATATACAGGGTCCTATTAGAGAGTGTTGTTGAGTGGATCTTAGTAATTTGCCATATTCATAAATGATTTTTCAAGGAAAATTTGGGTATCTCCATGGAGCAAAAGTTTGAGACTTTACAAAGTTCATGATGTGGAAGGCTAACTGGAGAATCAAATAGGTAGAAAATTAAGTGCGTAAGATCAGATAATGCTATTAGGTACACAAATGCACTATTTCAAAAATTTTATAAGGAGAATATGATTTAGAGTCACTACCATAAAATTAGAAAAATATCACAGCAAAATAACATTTCAGAGACGTAAATAAATTCATAATTAAAAGGACTAGGTGTTTAAAGTTAAGCAGACATCATTAGATGAAGGAGTGGTAAAGTAAGTGTGGACTTAAATTATGATAGATTTCATTGGATTGAAAACTTTTGGTTGTCCCACTTAGGTGCATGTTTCAATAATGGGAGGTCCAAACTTGATTCGAAACTGAAAAAGTGTATCTTTATTAGCTACCCTAAAGGTATAAAGGGATATTAGTTTTAAGACCTAAAAAAAAGAATGTGAGGAATAAAGTTGGAGTGTTTGATAAGTCACATATGTTAAAGAAAACATATCGAGAAGATGTATCAAGATTAATAGAGGGCAATAAGAAGGAGGTACATATTAAATTAAATAAACTTATAACATAATTGAAAGAGGCCATAAATTTTAGTCGGAAAGATAAAACAATAGTCATGATAAGAGTAGAACAATGTCATGATAAGAGCATCAATACAATATAAATGCACATAAACGATATTTATTAGTATAAATGCAGTAGAACGAGATTTATTATTAAGTCATCAAATTGATATAGTTGGGAAGACTTGATACCTTTTGCACTCTTCATAAACAATAGAGATATAACTAACTTCTAAAAGTTTATGAACAGTCAGGAGAAGGCAAGATCGAGGAGACTATGATAGAGGAGTTGCAGTTTCTAAACATGAACTAAACATATAAGTTGGTGTATCTTCCTAAAGGGATGGGGCCTTTAGAGTGCAAGTAGTATAGAAAAGGAAGCTAGTAATAACAGAAAAGCAAGGGGAAAGGTTCAAGACTCGACTATTAGCAAAAAAGTACTACACAACAAAAGAGAATTAATTATGATAAAATTTTCTCTCTAATTGTTCATCATATTTTCATCAAGATTTTGATGGAATTAGTAATTAGTAGATATGCATTTAAAGTAGATGGATGTTAAGACAACATTTTTTTCAAGGTGACTTGAAGGAGCAAATTTATAGAGTATTTCGAAGAGTTTAGTCAACTTGGAAAGGAGTATCTAGTATGTAAATTAAAGAAATTATTGTATAAATTAAAGAAGTTTCCATGGTAATGGTATATTTTTTTTTTGACTCCTACATGATAGATATAGAGATATGAGTATGATTATATGTATACGTTAAGATCCTTGATGAAGGATCATTTAATTTCTTACTACTATATGTAGATGGTATATTGATTGCTGTAAAGATTATGGATGATATGAATGAACTAAAGACTTTGTCTAGAAAGGAATTTGAGATAGAAGATTTCAGTACTACCAAGAAAATACTAGGAATGGAGTTTCAGGGGGATAAAGGCAGTAGAAAATTGTATCTATCTTAATCTAGTTACTTTGAGAAGGCATTAAACAGATATGGAATAAGCAAGAATAAACCCATTAATACCCCATTAGCAAATCTCTTCAAGTTTTCGTTATAATGATATCTAAAAACAAGTGTAAAATTCGATGATATATCTAAGGTACGACATACTAATATTGTTTGATGTTTAATATATGCAATGGTCTGTATAAGGCCAACTTTTGCTCATGTTATTAGTAATGTTACAAATGCATATTAAAACCTGGAAGACAACATTATAAATTAGTCAACTGGATATTCAACTACTTGAGGGGCATGTCAAACTATGATATTGTGGTTAGCAGTCAATAAAGTGATCCTTCTATTATAAGACATGTGGGTTTAAACTATGCAAGAGAATTAAATAATATGGGTGTTTATTATGAAATGTCTTTACTTTTGCAAAAGGCCTATTTATTGGAAATTGATGTTATAGTTTATAGTTACATTCTCTATAACTGAGCAGAGTACATAGAGTAGTTGAGGCTACAAAGGAAGTATTATGGCTTATAGGGCTAGTAAAAGAGGTGGGCATCAATCAAGACAAAGCTCGAATATACTCTGATAGTCAAAGTACTGTTTATTTGTCAAAGAATCAAATGCATCATTCAAGGACTAAACACATAGATCCAAGTTCTCATAAGATCAAGGAGTTTATCACATATAAAAAGATCTTGATAGAAAAGGTTCACACTTTGGAGAATACATTTGACATGTTCAGTTAGAAACTAATTGTCCCTGAGAGCTCACATAAATGAGAAGTTTTAGCACCTCGATGTTAGCTCATCGCCACTTAGGGCTATAGTATCCCTTTTCGTTAGTCCAGTTTGTAGGAGTTGATGATAGCTTAATGGTTTGGATAAGAGATTGATATGTATGACTCGTATATATTGGCATGCAATCTTGGGGTTTTGAGATAGAAATAAATGTTTCTTTTAAGCCTTTTAGATGGAATTGACCTGGTTACGGGAATGACTAAAGCTTGTTCCTTTTGAAAATCAAAAGTAAAGGCATAAGATGAGGACATACGTATGTTGATGTGGTGGGCGTATTTTTGAAGGAAGACATGCTCTAGGATATAACTCTATCATAGATCATGCCTTGTGTACGTTAAATGTAGTAAGATCCCCGATTTAGGACATGGTCATGTCTCAATTCATACCTTAAATGCAAAGAAGTTTGAGGATTTACAGCCTAAAAACAAAGGCAGGCTAGAGAATGTGTCATATTTTGGAAAAGGACATTAAGATCTACAGCCTAAGACATAATTATCCTAAGTTATGTCCACGACAATCAACCTTATTTGAAACACATTTTTTTATTGACTTTAAACTTTAGAAGGATTATAAAACTCACTAGAGTTTTGGTTAAATCAAGTTGACCTTGCTAAAGGGGCTATTGAGTGAAGTTATACTAATTAGGGTTTACATTTTGATGTAACCTTCGTCATAATTACTCAATAACGAATTAGTCGCTCTTAATTCTCGAAAACGTAAGCACACTCAATTGACCGAACCTTGTTAAAACTTCTTCAGTTCTTGTTTTCTTTCTTTCATCATTCTTTGTTTTTATCTATTTTTATCAACATTTTAATTAATAATATAATGATATTTAATATCAGTAAAAATGATATTAAAAATAAGATGATATAAAGAAAAGTGTATTATAGTTTTAATTAATTTCATTTTACTAACATGTATCCAAAAATTAATAGAATATTAAAAAGCTAAAACAATAAACCAATGAATAAAATAATATGTTTGATGAGATATTTCAACATATACATAAGATAATATATTATATTATATAAAAGAATAGTTTGATTAGATTGATAAAAAAATAAAATATTTATTACAAATATATCATAAAAAGTCATTTAATAAAGGATTTTTTATAACTATGATAATATCTTATACAAAACTTAGGTTTTCAAAACTATTACCTATAATAACAATAATTGAACTCTTGAAAATATTTAAAATATAAAATACGTAAATTCATTTTCTATTTTTACATGAAAAGTTCATTCATTATTAAAAATTCGAATATCCCTCTATTAATTTTTTTTATTTTTTCCAATTTAATGCTAAGTCAATATGCTTTTATGTTTATAATTTAATTCATCCAATTATTATGGGGATGATCATAAAATTAAAAGTTAACTATAAAAAGAAATGTCTATTAAATTAATTGCAAAAGTGTTAAGTATATTAAATATTACCTATATAGTAATTTGCGATTTATTTTTCTTCCCCCCATATATCTAGTTTGCAGCACTGTACACCACCTTTAGAGTTGGCAACTAGCCCTCAACAACCCGGCATGAAGTCAATAGACCAGGTTCAAGTTGAATGGGCCTTAGGCCCAATTTTTCTAAAAAACTTGAGCCTTAGGCTATTCAGGCCCAATTAGGTCTTAAGCAAAACGACACCATTTTTGGTCAAAACGACATCGTTTTTCTTAAAGCTCAACTAGGCCTGGATAGCCCAAGGCTCAAGTTTTTCGTTTTGCTAAAAATGACATCATTTTTATTTTTTTACTTTAAAAATTTTTGGGTATGGTCGAGTTAGGTCTGGGCTCGAGTTTGAGTTGCCTTTGGCCTAGTAGAACTTAGAGCAACTTAGTTTGGAGCTGACTCATTGTCATCCCTAACCACTTTATCATGCTTTACTCTTTCAATTTCTCAACTATGGTACATAAAACAACAATAATAACAACGTCTTAGCAAAAATTCTATTGAGATACAGGATCTAGGGAGGTTCAACAATACGCAATCTTACCTCTAACTAAAGAGATGTTATTTTCGATAGACCCACAAAAAAAGAAAAAAGAAGAAAAAATTTGAAACAATTTAAGGAGAAAAATAATGACCAAATAAATAAACAAATAACTACATAAATAAATAAAAACAAATAAAGATAAAAATAAAGACTAAAAATAAAAATAAAATAAAAATAAAGAAATTCAAATTCAAATTCAAAGTGCATATAAAAGTAAGTGAATGAATAAGTAGACAAGAAAGGAAACAAATAAGTAAATAAAACAAACATGCAATTTAAAGAGAAGAAAAGTAAAAAATATGAATAAATAAATAAAATAACTAAAGGACAAATGCTATAAACAAAAGTATTCAAGGTACCTATAAGACATAAGAAATGAAGAAAAAGTTCAAAAGGCTATGGAAAAAAAAAGAACCTCTATATAAAAAGAAAATGACATCTCTATGTAAAATCCTCTACTTGTATTTTAGTTTGTCAAAATTTTCTATTAAGGGTTAAGTCCTCGTAAGGCATTAGTAGGGTCATATTATATCTTATCACCTTTCCTTAATTCTTTTTAGGTTTTCCTCTTCTTCTCTTACAATCCCTAAGTTTGATCTTCTCACATTTTCTCATTGGGGTGTCAAGATGTCTCTTTTAACATATCCAAATCACTTAAGTCTTGTCTCCTTTAACTTAACATTAATGTTAGTCACTTCCAACTTGTCTCTAACTACTATATTCCTAACCTTATCTATTCTTCTAAGGTTGCATAATTAATGGAGTATCCTCATCTTCGCCTCTATTAACTTATTAATATTCATCTTTTTGATAAGCCCACATTCCGCCCTATAAAGCAAAGTTGACTAATTGCTAAACGATAGAATTTACTTTTTATCTTTGGTGGTATCTTCTTGTCACATAAAATTCGTGTTTTTTTCCTTCATTTAGGCCACCTTAATTTGATACAATGAACTATGTCGTAATCTATCTCGTTATTACTTTGTATGATGGATCTAAGGTACTTAAATAATCTTTTTATGGTATAACCTTGTGACCTAAAAAGTTACACTCTAAGTACTTAATTTTAGTCCTGCTCAACACCTCTTCAATACACAGCTCTTTAACTCGAATATATCCCTCCAAAGTTTTGGCTTGACATTAACACCCTCTTTTGTTTCATCCACAAAAATAATATCATCAGTAAACAATATACACTAAGGTACATCTTATTGGATATTCTTAGTGAGTTCATCTATAACCATTGTAAACAGGAAGGAGTTGAGTGAGGATCGTTAATGTAGTCCAATATCAATATAAAAATGCTATATATCTCCTCATGTCAACCTTACTTTACTCTTAAAACCTTCATAAATATCCCTAGTAACCCTTATATCGGTTATAGGAACTTCCTTAGCTTTTAAACTTCTCCGTATGATTTTCTTAGATACCTTATCATAAGCTTTCTTTAAGTCAAGGAAATCTATGTGCAGGCTCCTTTTTCTAACCTATAACACTCGTTAATCATGTTCGGAGGTGAAAAGTTTATTTCATAGATGAAACCAAATTGGTTCTCCAAGATAGTTGTACCCCTTTTCACTATTTTCTCAATCATGGTGTGATTGAGTAATTTCATACCTTTATAGTTGTTACAGTTTTAGATGTCTCCTTTTTTCTCGTAGAGAGGGATTGGTAGGCTAAATCTCCAGTTATTTAGTATTTTGGCAGACTAAAGGATAACATTAAAAGCTTGGCTAACCAAGTAAGACCCTCCAAGTCCTACAAGCCATTCACTCTTCATCTTCCTCAAAGCTCCTTTAATTTCTTCTCTTATGATCTGCTAATAATAAGTGAAGTTATGATAATTATGGAAAGTGCTAAAATCACCCAAGGAAAAATTCTTATCTCTATCTTTATTTAAAAGGCTATATAAGTATCTTTGACATCTTTTTTGATGTCATTTTCATCCAAAAGCATATGGTTAAAATCTCCTTCTAATTTCGAATATTTTCCAGATATTACTTTATCTCTAAGTTATTCTATTGTGTTCCTTTTTACATTTTACCATCTAATTTTGATGCACCTTAAAAAAAATTTCTTCTTTCCCTAACCCTTCATTATAAAATATATAACCAATACTCTATGCTGACTTGGCAGGCACGTGCTAGATATCACTTTGCAATCTTTATAACTGGGTTGATCACTTTGCCTTACAAGGAAGTATTCAATTTGAGCCTTTATGGTTCTATTATTAAATATTAACAATGCTCCTCTCTTTTATCGAATAATGAGTTAGTCACCACCAAATCAAATATTACCAAAACAAAGTAGACCTACTGTCATTCTTATCTTTATACTCAAAACCTCTATAAGCACAAACATTTGCATTTGAGATTGCCCCTATATGAAAATTAAAGTCTTCTCATGTAATAACTTTCTTGTTAAGGGGAATCTATTGAATTACCTCATATAGCTCTTCCCATAATTGACACCCTAAGCTATTCTTCCAACCCTATTTAGAGTGTATAAATATACACCACATTGAAAAAAAAATTGTTTCCATAATCTTTAAGTACAAAATCCTATCATTAGTCCTCTTTACCCCTATAACATAATTTACGAGTTCCCTAATAACCAAGATACTTACACCATTTTGTTTCCTCAAACACTATGAATACTAAAGTTTGAACGTACTTATCTCTTTCACTTTAGCCCCCATCCACTTTGTTTATGCATACTATATGAATCTTATATTTATCTAAAATCTCTACTAATTATGATGACCTGTAAGAATCTTGATGTTTCAGAGCCTATCTATAATCTGTCAATATCTTCTTACCCCCAAATCTTATTGAAGGACTAGCCCTAGTGCTATCATAAGAAGTCAAAGCAATCACACCTATCCTAACACCGAACATGAGTTAACAAGGCCTTAAACGATGTTAAGAATACTTGAGAAAAGAAATAAGGATTGGAACTTTAAAAAATCCAAATATAAGGGATAAGAAAAAAGAAATTTGTAATAGAATAAATAGAAACTCACATAAGTTATACTAATATCATTCCTAGGAAATAAAAAGCAATAATAAAAAGGAAGAAAGAAAGCAATCACAAAAAAGGTAAAGATGAAGCCTTTTGTCAATATAGTGATTTACACTAATATTGATTACTACAAATAGTGACACTATGGAAAAATACAAAAAACACCTTAATTTGAGTGAATTTAACGTAAGTCTCCTATAACGTTCTAGTTTCTATCCAAGACAAAGAATGAGAAGTTAACTTTTGTATGGTAAAGAACATTAATTCCAAACATAAATAAAAACTAGAAATCTCAAATTGAACCTACTGGCAACAATTTAGAGGATGGCCAAAAAAAGGAATAAAGAAGCTCAAAAATATACAATTTGAAGTTTTTTAAATAGAGAAATCAAAATTTCCTTTTTTGATACAATTTAGAAACATATGGATGGGCACAATTTGAAGAATCAAACGATCCAGAGAAGATTAATTCCTAAATCCATTTCTTTGTTCTCTTTTAATTCCTAAATCCATTTCTTTATTCACTTTCTCAAGCTTATGAAGCGATTATTATTATGTTAAATAAATTAAATGATCCTCCTACATCTCAAAACCATATTATGTATTTTGAAGTAATTATCCTACAACTCCAAAGTAAGTGTATTTCTTATTTTTACCTCCCAAGTCTTAAACAGCAACTCACCATGAAAAGTAAGAAGAGGATCCAACTGCATCCAATCCTACCATTACAATTTCAGTATCATAAATGAAAAGAAAGACGAGTTGGATCATTTCTTTAATAACTAGGTGCTTGCCTTTGCTCTTACTTAGTAATTATAGTCTCGTGCACTTTGTGGGGTGTGTAAGTGTTACTTAATCTTTACTTATTCCTCCCCAAACCCTTTTGTATTCTTGCAATAATTTCCCGGTTTGGCTCCAACTATCCTTTTGGTGCCAACTTTTTCCAGAATTACCCAAATACCCAACTCTCTTTAGTCTTTTCTGATTCCTCGGTTTCTTCCTTTACAGTCACTTAAGCAATGAACTCCAACATGCTTTACGTACACGATTTTGACGTCATTTCGCAAAAAGAATATAAAGTATATATTTATATTAGTGATATATTTTAATTATGAAAATTTTATCCTAGAAATTTGTAAATGTTAATAATGATTTAATATAAAATATATTCAAATGTCATCAAATTTTTATAAGACACTTAAAAACATTTTGAACATGATTATTAAATTATATTACTAATAATTAAAATATATATTTTATAGGTTCTGTATTATTCAATAATTAATAAAATATTCAAAATAATTTTCCTTAAAATTTATCCTCCCCAGACTTGTTTTTCCCAACCTAGTTTTGGTGTTTTGTCACATCCTTAACATACACGTATGAAATGTCATGTCAACTAGGGCAGGGTTTCACTTTCAGTGGAAATGGGTTAGGAAAATTAAGAGGAACGTATGACAAAAACAAAGCAAAGATTGAAACTTGGCTTTTTTTGGTGCTTAAAGATTGAAACTTCGAAGTTACCCAACATTGAAGAAAAGAAAATGTCTAGCCTCATGTGATTGCACGCGCCCATAATAGTCCATGTAACGACAGACGGTAGAAAGATGTGCCTGTGTTTGTGTTGCTCCACCACTCTTAAGTAACTGCTAAATGCTGTAAAGAACAAACCCCATCTTCAATTCTGGGCCAATAAATGCACAAAGCTGTCTCATTTTGCTTTCCACATCAAGCCCTCGAGAAAAAGGAAATTGATAACCATAGTACACAACAGAAATATCCAGTTTGTTTGTAACAGCGCAAAATGAGAAAAATGAGCAAAAGCATCGCAAAATTGCTACAGGACGAAGGAAATGAGTGAGAATCATGTGATCCACCCCACTCCACTCTCCCCCTTTCTCTCTCTTTTTATTGAAACGAAAGAACCATAATAAATTTGTCTACCAACAAACAACCCTTTTGTTATTATTTTCTTTCTTCGTTGTTCTCAGTGTTGTTCTAGTTCTAGCAGTAATTTGTTTTTGTTTAGAAGAAAGGCAGGGGTTTTCTCTGCTGGGTTTTGTTTCTGGGGAGTTTCCAACAATGGCTTCAAGTGCTTCAAGGTTTATCAAGTGTGTGACAGTGGGAGATGGGGCCGTGGGCAAGACTTGCATGCTTATTTGCTACACAAGTAACAAATTCCCTACTGTATGTTCTTATCTTCAAGTTTTTATGTGTTTGCTATCCCCTGATTAGTTTTTGCGGATTACAATATCTTTTGTGGTTTATGTTCTAGTCTTTCCCATTGACTCGTTATCTTTTAGGTTCTGAAAATATTTTTATCTTTGAGGTTATGTTTTTAGATAATTATCCGTGCGTTGTTTACCTGTCAGGATTACATTCCAACGGTGTTTGATAACTTTAGTGCCAATGTTGTGGTAGAAGGCACCACTGTCAACTTAGGCCTCTGGGATACAGCTGGTATGAATCTGATAATTAGTTTCTGTGCTTCTTGTGTTCAGCTTTGAGTTTTAAGTTTTGTTTTCACCTTAAATATGATTTCGTAGAACTGAACTTTCATTTACATTTGATGTGGTAAAGACGGGTTCTCTCAAATTGGGGAATTTTTATTGTCTGCATGTTATCCATGACTTTTTGTAGGTCAAGAGGACTACAATAGGTTAAGACCCTTGAGCTACAGAGGAGCAGATGTCTTTGTCTTAACTTTCTCACTTGTTAGTCGGGCAAGTTATGAGAATGTACTGAAAAAGGTGCATCTTTTCTGCGAACTAATCCTCCCATGATACACATTTTGTTGTTTTCTTGTATCACAATCCTGATGCATTTTGCTTCTTCAGTGGATTCCTGAGCTGCAGCACTATGCCCCTGGAGTCCCTGTAGTTCTGGTGGGCACTAAATTGGGTAAGTAGTTAATAATGGTCACTCCCTTTTCCCCAAACACGCGGTGCAATTTATTGTGCTCATTACATTTCTTGTTTTGGTGCTATCCTTACCAAGACTTGATCATAAGCTAGAACAGTTGATCTTTTCAGTCTTTTGTCGCTTGTTGCTTAATGAAGGTTACAATTTTGTTGTCTGATTCCTCCATAATTTTGGAGTAGCTAATACTAGCTGCAAAGACTCATTGGGCAAATGGAGTCAATTTTCAAGTACAATAAATACATTTATAGACATGGCCATCTTTTCCTAATAGTTTATCTTGGGGAAGAAGTTTAGATTTAGATGCATTGGCACATGGATTTTTCTGCATTTGGAGCTTACCTTTTTTGTTCTCAAGTATCTTTTATCAACCCACGTGCTTATATGTAGTTAGTTCTTGACGTGTAGCTGTGTATTCTGTGTCCTTACGTTGACGTGTAGCTGTGTATTCTGTGTCCTTAGAGGCACTATCATTACATAATCAAATCAGAGCTCAACGGCTGCCTAAATGCTCTTGGTTATTAGATTATCAGGAAGAATATTGACTATTCCATGATAATTCAGGTGCACCTTAATTTAGAAGAATTTAATGACACAGACAGCTTACTTAGCATCTGAGTTGGAAGTTGTATAAGTTCTTTCGCATTTTGATTGCCAAACTAAACAGTTGAAACAGCAATTATGGGTCTGCATTGATGTCCAATACAAACAATGGACATCTATGAATCATAACTCTTTCCTTTCTTTCTACCTCACTTTCTTAATATTCTTGACAATAAATTCCAAGGTACAGTATGGTTAAACAATTACATGATTAGAAAGGAAGTCTGCATTTATGTTTCCAAATGCAATGTTTTAAAGTTTTCAAGTTATGAGGTTATCCATACATATGTTCCATGCATCAATTATATCACCTTAACATATAACAATTTACTTGACTCTCTGCTACCATATTACTGCCCGTAACCTCTATCCGTACTCCAATTCTAACACAAATGCCATTTAGACGACCTGTGTCTAACTGCAACAGCCTTGGTTGAGACTGGGTGTGAATAGTGTCTCCTGTTAAAATTAATAGCAAGGAATTAGTACATTCTCTTTGCATCATTTGCCCAATAAGAAAGTGGGATTTCTGTACACCAGCAAGGGTCTCTTTTGTTTTTTAATCCACTTTCATTCTTTCATGCAAGCTTCATGTCAGAGATATGTATATTTCAATCATGTTTGGAATCCTAATTTACATGCATATATTTCTGTCTTGTCCTGGGTCCATTTATAGTACTGTGCTTATGAATATGAACTTTCGTTGTTCAAGCGTACCAAACACTAAGAAATTTCTTCTTCCCCCGAGATAAAAATATACTGTATCTCATGTCCTATGAATTAGTATATTGTGATGATTGAACTCATCTAAATTAGTCTGGGCAATTGTACTTCCATCACGGTTGATGCTTATGCATAAATAAATGTTCCATCAAGCTAAACTGGGAATTGCCAACCAATTACAGGATCCGTAACTGAATTTAATAGTGAAATTCTTTCTATTGGTCGTGTGGAGCTCTTCGTACATGGATTAATATGTAGCTGCAAATTTAACATGTAGATCTTCGTGAGGATAAGCATTATTTGGCTGATCACCCTGGATTGGTGCCTGTGTCGACTGTACAGGTGTGGCTTTATCAGTTCTTTAATACTTTTCTCTTGATCACCATTTCCATGGTCTTTTCATTGGCAACATATTTTATGCAATCAGGGAGAGGAACTTCGCAAACAAATCGGTGCTGCATATTATATAGAATGCAGCTCAAAAACACAGCAGGTATGTGATAACTCTGGAAACCGCATATGCAATATCTGGTCCATGATGGTGTGCAATCCCATTGTGATTGGTCTTGATTTATATTTTGTCAAATCTCAAGTTTCCTTGAAATAAGATGTGAAACATCCAAAAGTAATGTACATTGTCTTTCATAGTTGCTTTGGTAACATCATAGCCAGATTCTTTGTTTCCATCCATTCATTCCCTCTTTTAGATGTTTGTCTAGATGCTGTTATTGTCAGGTCAAAGTGCTATCCACAGGCTATGTGATATTTGGCGTGCCGATCTGTTTTCTTTTCCATGATTTAGGCATTAGTTAATGCTATGAATTGAACAATATTTCATATCCTGTTCACTCTTTCACCTCAGAAGATCTCTAATTTTCATGTTTTTCACTTACTATAGCTGTTATGTTGCAAAAAACATTTTTCTGTTAGTGCAGAATGTGAAAGCAGTTTTTGATGCTGCAATCAAAGTTGTAATCAAACCAGCACAAAAACAAAAAGAGAAGAAGCGAAAGCCACATCGAGGATGCCTAATGTCAGTACGATTTTCTTCTCACCACTTGTTTGTTCTTTAAGTGTCTAACTTGAAGCCTTCGGTCAGAAATATATTGAAGGTCATTAAACTTGAGCATATTTTTCAACCGAGTTACTGAGCATCAACTTGTAACAATTGACTCAAAATTCAAAATGGTACAATGCCATTGCTTTTGTACTTGTTGCAAACAATTTGAGCCAAGAAGGTAATTTATAATCCCAACCAAGGCATCAAATATAATCATACTGTTCCCACACTATTTTTATAAGCAGTAGTGTCATTGTTAATATCCTGAAAGTTCATTCTCATTTTTCCAAGTCAATGTTAGAAGTTCATTTTCATTTTTCCAAGTTGGAATTTGAGAGAGTCAGTTCAAAAGTATTACTTCGATAACACATATTTATCCATTATGCTGGGGAAACTTTTTTGATTTCATTTTTCCGAATTGAAGTTTAGTACTAGGTTGAAAAGTGTCCTGTTAAGTAATAACTCAATTTATACCTTCCAGCCTCATATATATACCTGTATAATCTGTTTAGTACCTTGTTCTTTCTCTTTGTAGCATTTTCTCTTGAACAATATCCTGTTTATGTACTTTCTGTTGTATGGTTCCTTTTTAGGTTGTTCCTCTCTCTCTCCCCCACCCCTATTTTTGTCTGCTTCCATAGACGTACAGCTCACTTGGAAAATCCGAGAGACTGTATAAGTGAAGTCTTACATTATTTCTTGGGTATTGAATATGGGAAATCTGGGGGACTTGGTAAAATTTAAGCCAACAACTATGCACTGATGTTCCTCATTGAAGAGAAAAATTAAAAAACCACATGGATATACTACGAAATTTATGTCCGAACTAGGCCAAACAAATAACCAAGCTGGGATAGCTGAAACAACTTGAAAAGAATCTTGCATCTTCATTTATGTTCGTGGTATTTTTAAGATTCATAGACATCCTAACCTATGTTTTATTGAAATTTTGTGTTTTCATGTTGTCTTGTGTGTTCAAAGTGTAGTTTTGTAGAATTTTACAATTTCATATCTGAGTTGGTGTCGTTCACTTAATTACAGAAATGTATTTTGTGGGAGGACTCTCGTTTGCCTCAAGTGAAGCACATTCTGGTACAGGTGGCATCGCCTTTTAGAACATTGACGAGAAGTTGCTCAAGTTGTGTGGATCTTGTGGCTTTGATTTCAATTGCAGTGGTTTTTCATTGCAGCATAGCTTTGTTGGAGAGTAACTCTTCTATATGGAAGATGTACATACTCGGTGTGTTCTAATTTATAGAGTAGTTTTCATAATCAAATACTATAAGTGCTTACAACCAATGAATCTTTCTCATGCTTTTCGTGCTCTCTGAATGGTTTCTGCTGGGTGAGAACTAATACTGTTGGAATGCGGCATTGAAGTTTGTCTCAATTAGTTGTGAAAATTCTTAAAACATATCCACTAAAGCTTGATTTAGGATTTTCAACGGAGTCACTTGGGAGGCATTAAGATGCAAACAGGTCTTCAAGTAAGCAAAAGTTGTAATGCTTCAAGAGTTGTTTGCAAGTAGCTAGCGTACTGCAAGGCAGTAAAGAGCGCATGCATTATCACTTTGGCTTCTTTTTTTTCCCCGTTTAGGCATTAAAGTGCGCATGCATTATCACTTGGCATTGTTTTCCCTTACACTTCGTTTAGCAACAAAAAATTCCAGATATCGTGGGAACCAGACTGTAGAAAAAGTAAATCTCAAAACTTTATGCCTCACAATCACGTACAAAAACTGAATGAACACAGCAACCCCCACACACTTGACAACGATACTGCTTCAAAATGGTAAATTTTTCTGTGGAACAATACAACCAAAGTCGCGGAGGCGAGGAAGGTTGTCACACGTACAACCAAGAAACGCAACGGAAATAAACCAGCAGTTGGATCATATCTTCCATCGATTATCAAATATCAAACAAGAACGCTTGATTTCAGAATAAGCTTGATGCTTTTGGGCATGTCAGCCTTCAGATCAAGCTATCAAACCAAACTCTCTTCCACTTAGGGCAATTAAGCAGGTCTATTTCTTTTACAGCCTTAACATCATATTATACCGGAAATCAATTTCATGAATTCTGTGCAATAGGCACGCTACAAAAACATGCTGACGGTACCAACTATCAAGGTATTCTTAACATCAGAGGGTTTTATTGTCACTGAAGTAAGTTCTATAACCCACCCAGCCAACTGCCGAGAACAAAAAGCAAATATCAATTTCCAATGTGGTGTTTTACATGTTGACTGCTGGAAGACAACACAGGGCCAATATAGGGAGACGCCAATAACTTAACGTAGATTACTCCAAAACCCTATAAAACTTGAAGAAGTGACCTATAATACAGCACCAATTGACAATACAAGCTGAACCAAAGGTTAGAACAATGAAAGCTCAAAAGAACACCAGCTGCCCGCTCTGCTTATATATACGCAATCAAGAGGAAGGAAATTAGGAAAAGGGTAAAACAAGAGGTTAATTTAAGAACAACGCATATACAAAAGGCTTCATCTTAAAGAAGTTTCACCGATCCAAACTATTATCTGAACAGTTGGAAAAGGCTAGTGAAGGTTTGAATTCCAACTGTATAAACTTTTGGTGCAGTGAACAACAGTATGGCACCAGTTCTGCAGGCCTGAGCAACGCAGATTGCTTTCAACAGTTGACATATATACAGTGGGAAAGAAACTGCAGCCACCCACAAAAAACTCCAGGGAAAACAAAAAAGCCCAGGATTTAAGATACAACTGGCACAGAACAGAGAGGGGGTTTGAGACCGCTAACACCAAATAAGCCACTTACCACCCATCCTCTGAGAGCAAGTTAGATTATTATCTCTGGAAGTTAACTAACAGCCATCGAAGAGAGCTGGAAAGCAAAAATGAAATAAGAGACTAAATAGAGATACTAGTTTTGCATTTAAGTATGTGCGAATAACACCTAGCTTTCCAATAGCAATGCTCAACCTGAAGAAATTATGTGGAATGCATGTTAAACTTACAGGCTTCACTGGTAACTGGGCACTTCAAAAGCTTGTCTCTACTGCCACGAAGATTGTTTATAACCTTCCCACCCTCCCTCTGGCTTCTTCCTCTTCAAAATCCCACTTCCTGCTAGTGAGTATATCCTCGATTGGTCCTCTAAAAGGGCCTGAGAACTGGCAGCAGACAGTTGCCTTGACGCAAGAGACCCAATCTCATCTCTACCTTCTGCATAAAGACCAAAAGGCCCTGAATTGAGGTCCAGACCCTGCTTTCCCCATTTCTTATTGCTCTCAGCACTACCACCGCTATTGCTATCTGTAAAGTTCACAAGACATGGCCTAGGGTGATGGGTTGGGACTGGACCAGCGGGTGTCAATATTTGAGAATGAACTGCAGGAAAGTAAAGCCGACCACCCTTTGATGAATCTAGATACGGTGCTGAACCACCTGAAAATGTAACTGAGGGCAAAGGAAAGCTGGTTCCAAAAGGAAAGACAGGATATTGGAAAGATGTAGATGGAAAGGGCAGTGCTGGAGAAGATGACAACACTGGCCCCCTGTAGATATCACTGCTAAATGGAGCACCTCCATGGGGTGGAGCTAACATTCTCTGAGGCTCACCAGGTGCAACCATCTGAAAAGGTTGTTCCCCTCTATCTGGTAAGATGGATTGGATAGTCATAGTTGGATAATGATTCCCTTGAGGAAACCATGAAGAGAAATTTCCCATTTCTGTATTGTTTAACTGAATGCCAGAAACAGATGGCTGGGACGGTGCAGAGCTCCTACTGAGCTGCAAAAGTGCTGTTGGGTCTGCAATGATCTCATCAACAAGAGGCCCATCATTCAAATCAAAGTCCCAGCAGTTAGTAGAATTCCCATTATGAAGTCCACCTGAAGAAGATTTGGAGGGCTGCAGTTGCGCATACTGCTGAAGAACATCATCAATTAAGTGAATGCCAACATCTGTAGGCTCATCCGCTTTATTCAAATCAAGATCAAGCACATCAGAGCTACAACCAAGTGCAGAACGTTTCAAATCACCGTTTGTCTGATCAAAATTCATTTTGCATTCGGACATAGCACCTGAGCCCTCAACAGAACAACAAGCCAAATCTTCCAGGATTCTTTCATCAGGTACATTCAGGTCAATGTCCAACAGAAGACGACTGGGCTTTGTATTGGTTGCATCAGGTACAGAGGTAATCGTTGGACCTACTGACATCTCCAAAACTTTTCTTGGTTCTGCAGGTCGAAAAGCACTAGTGGCTGCTGATCCCTTCCAACCAAGCAGCTCTCCTTTATTCTTCAGTAAATTGTCTGGTGGTACAAATGGCCGTTTGCAAGCTGCAGCCACTGTAATTGAAGCAGGCATACCAGTGGATACAGTGGATACTGGTAACAGCAAAGGACTAATTAAGTGTTGAGCAGGAGGACATCCAGAAGATCTCAAATCAACAGGGTCCCCACATCTTCCATTATCAGTGTCGAACCCTTCATTCAGGTCAAATTCAATTTTTGCTTCCATGTCTGGACCCCCTGCAGCAGATAAAGCATCTGCAACTGTTGATATGCATTCTTCAGCTTCATCAGCTTCAGTGTCAGTCATTTTGGATCCCCTAGATCTAGTTTGCTGTTCAGGTTCTTGCATATGTGTGGACAATAACCTTTGAGAAACTGGCCCTCCATTATCTTTCACATCAATTTGATTACCTAAAGGAATCTCCTCCAAGTCATCACCCTTGGAAACAGTTGAACCTACATTTCTTTCAAGTTCAATTCTCTGCATTTCAGCATACTGACTCCTGCAATCTATTTCATCACCCTTTTCAGCATTCGGGTTATCAATGCTTTCAGAGATCACATCCTTAGTGGAACAAGTAGACTGGATATCCCCATCAGTTCCCTTTGAAATCTGAGTCACCATTGCACTTGGTTTATGCTCCATCTTCGCAGCAGTGTTAAACTCCTCATTCCTATCACCATCATTACCGAGAGGAGTATATGGAGCACCTGGTTCCTGCTCCATCTTCGCAGCAGTGTTAAACTCTTCAGTCCTATCACCATCGGTACCCAGAGAAGCATATGTAGAAGATCCTTTACGAAGTTCTTTCTTAACTTCTACTTTTGAAACATTAACCTTCCCTTCACTTCGAATAGTACCAGTTAACTCTTCTTTAGTATCAGACATGCCATCTGCATTCACTTCAACACCCAACATGGCCTTCACTGTCTCTTTACCACAAGTATCTGATGTACTCTCCATGGTGCATTCTGAAGGTACAAAAGAAGTAGTTATGACCATTTCTTTTGATTTTACATTGCTTTCTAGGCATGCTTCTGCAGTTCGTTGTATATTCATATTGTGAACATATAAATGCCCAGTAAGGTTCTCTATGGCATTTTCCTGAGAAACATAATTGGACTTACCATCTGAATCCCTGGCCACTAAATCCAGCTTCTCATGTTCATCATCAACACCATCAGCAGACTGGCTGTAATGGTCTTCATCTGGAGATGATTTTACTCTTGAATCTTCAACCTTGCAAGAGTTCTCAACAAGAGGGGTGTTTCTTTGTGGAGAATCAATCGGTGAAGTCATATCAGATTTAGAGATCTCGCCAGCAGCTACACTAGCAAGCAGATTCATTCCAACATCATCACCAGCTGACATGGTTGCATTTGCTTTAGTGTATTTAGCACAGCTTTCAATCAGTGCATTCATCGAACTAAAAGAAGCATCATCTAATTTCCACGACTTAGGCTCATTGCCAGAAGATGAAGAAGCAGTTTTGGCAGCTTCCATTAGTTTCTTAGAATCATCTAAATTCCTACAATGTTCATCAGGAGCAGTAGCAGGAGAACCATCTCCCTCATCAGGCCCTGCAAGAACCTCTTTTAAATCATTGCTTTGCCATGATTCTGTATTTACATCGGGACTCACGGTAGCCTTATAAGCTTCAATTTTCTCCTTTAAATTGTGATCAAACTGATCATGCTTATCAGAAAGTGCAGGAGAAGAAGCTCTGCTGTTCATGACTGAAGGCTCTTCAAGGTATCCTCCACTGGCACTTTGCGCAGGACTGCACCCTCGGTTGGGAATTTTAACAACTATTTTGGGACTGTTCACCTCAGCCATGGGGGTGTCAACTGCCATCTCAGATGTCAATGCAGAATGTGATAGTTTTTCTGAACCTGGGTTTCTGTGTAATGAGGAACTTCTGCTTAATCTAGTTTCCTTTTGGATCTCAGATATATTTGAGCTTGGGAAGCCATTGGTTGACTTTCGATGCCGTTTACTGCCATTGATAATCTTATTTGCGTTAACTGACACAACACTAGAACTCCTAGCATCTTCTTTTGCAGAAAACCTTGCACTTCTGCCATGGTCACTAGAACATGATTGACTATTATTATGGGACTGACTGGAACTGCTGCTTTTCTCATCCCTTGAAGCTAATACAGGAAGATCAGATGCACCACTAAAACCAAGGTTTTTGGCTGATCCTTCTTTAAAATTTTCTCTCATTGATGCAGGTGATGCTGCCGATTTCACAAAACCCTGAGGTGTGGATGCAGATTTTATCATCTCGCCCTGGACAAGCTTCGCTGAACCAGCTTTTGATGGAGAAAGTTGTGCACCAGAGCTTTTCGTCACAACCTCAGAGGATAGACCCGAATGTCTATTGCCTTCAGAAAGACGTGATCGCGCAGGCCAGGGGACAGTCTGGTCGGAACCAGATCTTGCATCCATTTCAGCCTCTACACGTTTCTTCCATGTGTCAACTAAACTTCTTGCTTTCTTATGAATTTCTAAGTTTTTATGCGTACGCAGGTGATTCACAGACTTGCCAATGTTGCACATCTGTAAAGCCTGAAGATTTACAGGAAGCTTATCAAGTGCACGAAGCAATACTAACAAAAAATCCTCAATAGATTTGTCACGATCCTTCAGACTATTACTACCATCACCAATCTTCCCTTTGTGGACCTCCTGCAGCCACTCATCAAAAACAGTTAAGCCCCTCATCTGAACAAATCGGTTAAGGCAATCAAACTTATCTGTTGCTGCTACAACACCAGCCAATATTGACCTGCCAACCAAGCTTATCTTTTTCCCACTTGTCTCTAGTTGCATAAGTTGTACTAATTTCTTGACAGCTTCAGATTCCACAAGCCCACCTTTTTCTGTAAATTTGGCGATCTCGGTTTTCCAAAAGCTTTCTGTTCCGTGGTTATTAGCCTCCCCATCATCCACTTTAATAAGACGTTCTCTTTTAACTGGTTCAGAGCTCTGATCTACTCGATCCCTTTTCTTTCCCTTAGTTTGAGAAGGAAAGGAAGAGAATCTATTCTGTACACCTTCTGAAGCAGATTTTACGTGTGATGTCAGACCATTCATTGACTTTGGAGAGCGGCCACCTGGTTGTATAGTTGCGTGCATTTCTACACGTGTATGACACAATAGTTTATCTACTCCTCCTTTTCGTTCCTATGGGCACCAGAATGAAATGGAAAAAGATAAAAAGGGATTTAACACACATCTATATAATCTTGATCAGTTAACCACCATAAGCACTTGTTTGTAATTTCATAAACTTGCCTGCACACAAAATGAGCAAATTCCTGATGGAAGTTCAACACGTTCGAGAAGGAATGCAACTTGGCATGGATGAAGCAGTGATGCAGCAGGAATCTCATCCTTGTGAAATGAATAAAATATTTCACTTGGCCGCAACTTCCAATAGGATGCCTTTGCCAAGCTTCACCTCAGAGAGTCGGTAAATCCAACTTACACCTAACTTTAACTTGTCCTCTTCACCACGAATCAACATAGAAATGGTACCAACGAAAGGTAGGGAATCCTGAGGTGGTCAAAAAAGAGCACAGTCAGCAACATTCAACAATCTGGAGGATTTAGCAAGTTAATAAACAAAACGCATTCCCCAAAAAACTGAAGAAAAGAACAACAATATCAGAAAATATTATGAAACCAATGGACAAATATTAGCATCAATCAGCAAATCTTCTTATATCAGCAATAGAAGAACATGATACCACAGATTCTAAATGGGCTAATAACTGATTATCTTTCTTGCTTCTCAACTGCAATAAGAAAGCACCTACTATAACTGAAAGTAGAGAACAGACCAAGCATTTGACATCACAAAACCAATGTGACAAATTGCAATAACAAGGAAATGGAAGGAATAACATCACTATGATGGAAACATCATAGCAACTTTAAAGTACATAAAGACTTTTTCCCAAAAAATAAAACTTTAAGTACACAAAGTTGTAGTCAATCCGTTGCAAATACAAAAGAATGAAATGAGTTATTTCAAAATGTAGACTGCACAAGATTTTCTTACCATACAACCCCATCAGATATATCCAAAAAAAAAAACTGAAATACTAAACCAAGTATGCACACAAAAAATAGATGTTCCATCTTATTTTTGCCTTTCAAATAATGAATCTGGGCAATTTAGGCAGATAAACCCAACTTGGAAATTTAGAGTTACAACCATAAAGTACAATCAAAACTGATGAAAATAAACTAAATAGAGAAAAAGCCTATAAACACATGGAGATTTCCATTTGAATCCCAGCATGTAAATAATGGCATAGAAACTCCAATTCACATCAACAAAGTTATTCCAAACCAAATCCAATCCATCTGCTACATCAGATAAACATCAATAATGTCTCTGACCTAAAGAATGCTAGCGGTTATTCCCGCTCATGCAAAATATGCAACTCCAAGAACTGCCCCTAGTTTCTCATAACCTCAGAAATAAAAGAACCATATGAGAACACGCACAACAAATATCCATACTCCAAAAAAAAAAAAAAAAGACTTGCATTGAAAAACGAATTAACTGCAGAAAAGGCGCCACCTAGTATACCAACCGTATTGCTGCTACGAGTGGGTTCTTTCCACATGTGCCGAGTCCGTCCACTCCCATAAATAGCCTTGCATTTTCACCTCTCGGTATCATCAATCCTTAACCCCCAATTACTACAGCAAAATTCTTGTTTTCCCCAATTCCCAATTCCTAGATCCAACCAAATACCTAATTTCCACTTCACGATTCAATTGAACTCCGATTATCGCAATTAGCCGAACCAATAGCTCCTCGCACCAATCTGTGTAGGTCAGAGAGACCGTATCAATATAGAGAGAGAGAGCAAAGTAGAGGGGGAGAGAGTAAGCAAAAACAAGGTACACTTCGGGTACTTGGAAGAGAATTCGGTGGGGTTCTTCTGGGCAGTTAGGGCAGTCGGGGCAGGGCTCTGATATCGTTACAGTGGGGTGACATAAAGTGATGTCCCACCCCATCATGACAAGACTAGATTTGGAGACGAGACTGACAAATGTTGACTGGTGATTTTTATTTAGAAAAGGAAGAGGGTGGGAGTTGGTTGACATAGATTTTGTTACTCGGCAAGATTTCAATGGCTGAGATTAATCCAAATTGTTTTTTTTTTTAGTTTAAACAAGGAAAGGTAGTTGGCGTTGGGGAGGGTTATAGTTATCAGTTGGAGTTGAAAAAAATATAAAGGACTTAGGTGCCGTGGGGCTCAATTCTCACATGATGAGAAGTTAAGGTTGTCCTGAAATGTGGAGGGTTATAGTTATCAGTTGGAGTTGAAAAATGTAAAGACTTGGTGCCGTGGGGCTCAATTCGCACATGATGAGAAGTTAAGGTTGTCCTGAGATGTTCCAACACAACATTAGTAAAGTAGGAAAGTTGTTGACGTACGTGTCCTGTTTCCGGCAAAGAATAATCATCTCTTGTAGGTTTTGCCTCACTATAAAAAGCATTTATGCATAAGCATGAGCCATTCGTTTCTTTCCCATTTGTCAGAAAGTACCGTGACTCTGTAATCACTGATTTCAATGGACATTTCACTGAATGCCTCTGGTTTCGTCCTTTTCGTCTTGGAACTCTAAAATTTTAATTATTAAATATTTATTTGATTAAAATTTCACTCTTTTTTTGAAAAATTTAGATTTCATTAATATATAGAAAGACTAAATAATTCAGGCATTGGAGTCAACTCCCTTTCACCACATACATACAAGAAGAAAAACGACAACATTATAATCGTCTCCCCTTCACCTTGCTAAGCAAGAAACGACACCATTCTTTATAGCCCAATTCGGTGATTTAGAAGAACTCAATTTATATTTAAAGTATTAAAGTTAATAATTGACTATTAGTAATATTTAAAATAAACTAAAATTTATGGCATTTGATTAATACTAAAATTTTGAGTAAATTTTTAAATTTAAATTATAATTTATCTTTATAATATTATGAGATATTTTCTAAATATTTTAAAGACAAATGTACGATATATTTTAACATTTTACAAAAAATTTAATAAGTCTTCATCATTAGTTTTTGCTATCACTTTAGATTATAACATTATTAGAACCATATTCGTTACACTTTAAGTTTGCCTCTCTGATAAGAAGAATTATATGCTGCTATATATCTATAGCATGTAAGACATTTTTGTCTTTAGGGACAATTTTGTCCATGTCTCATAAAGTTGGACAACATTAACTGTAATTTTTGTTTTTAAATAAATTATCGGTTAAGTTGCACCATTTGATCTAGATAAAGATAATAAAGTGACCCAATAAATGATCTAGATTAATGGGTCAAAATTCGGGTGAAAAATAGGTCCCGATTAGTGTGGACCGGATCCATATCGACCTTCTGATGGGGAAGCCCGATATGAAAACTGTATAAAGGTTAAGGTCTCCTGCAGTTACTCAAGAAATCATTCACGAGCATAAGGATTCCTGACCCGTTAGGGAAGCTCGTGTTTTAAGAAAATTGTAGAAAAACCTAACCCGTGTTGCAAGGAGCACTTTTCACTAAAGGTCTCGGGAGATTCGAAGACGTTTGGAGCTCGGAATCGACATCGGAAATAGAGATGGAACTAAAATCTAAGTATTCCGCATTACCTTCGTTTTTAATCCTTTCATGTAGATCCGGGATACGTAATAAGGCTCACGTTGCGTATTGCATGTGATATCAGAGCGGTTACGTGATCGGATTGCCGGAAACGAAATTTTTTTCGTTTTTTATCTCATTTGGTATTCCTTAGTTTTGGTTCTTTTTTCAGTTTTTAACGTATATAATTATGTAAAAGTGGTATACATAAGGTTAGCTACGAAAAATGAGTTAAAAATAGGCCGAACGGAGCAAAAAACAAGCTCCCAGGATGCCAAAATCGCCTCCGGCGTTGGAGGAGGCCGATCGACTCTACTGCAGGACGCGGAAGCCCCTGCGTACGGCACGCGTGAAGCTCACACGCCAATCGGGTGCCGACACATGGCTCCAGCAGGAGAAGGACGCATGTTGCGCATGCAGTGCACGCGTAGCTCTCTCCCGCCCACCGACAGGCGTGGAACGACGAGCATGTGTATCACACGCACCCATCCCGACTTTCCATGTTAACGACACGTGGCCTCAATCGATACGCGACACGTGTGCACGTGCCGCACAGTGTCTGCGCATCTAGGCGTGGAGACGCGTGTGTGGCACACGCCAGATGCTTGTGGGGCGCATCACTGCATGCATGCCCTCCAACACGCGCATTGACGTCAGCGATGACGTCAGTACCTGACGTCCCATGCAGATTTTCTACAGTGGCAAAAAAAAGGAAAAATCTCAAAAATTTCAGATTTCCAGTAAAGGTACCCTGGGGTGTTTTGGGTTAGTTTTCGGGTATAGGAAATTTAAAAAGTAACCTTTTTCTATTTTTCTAAATCTATTACATTAGTAATAAATTAAAGTTTAACTCCAAAAAAAGGAATTAAGATATTCTGGATCCGATTTTGATTGAATTTTCATGCTTCGGACTTCGTATGAGGGAAATACATGAGGTTCTCGTGTCTCGTGTCTCATTTTCAATGTTTGGATTGCATGATAATCAATCAGGAAAGGAATTGAGACATTCTGCAGCTATTTTTGAGTGAATTTTCGTGCAGTGAACTTGCCATAAGGGAGATACATAGAGTTCTCATGTCTCAGGAGATCGGTTCAGTATCTAGTGATGCACGATAGTCACTCTACTAAGATTTTTTTTTACGAAAGTCTCGAATGAAGTTTTCGGAGAATGTCTTCAGCACGTGTGTGTGACAATGAGACTGTGCGTTCAAATTTTTGCACTTATTGAGGTTACGTTGTCACATACGGTATGCCCATAAAGAATGTGAGTATGACATAAAGATGTATCCCTTGTATTTGCGAACTTTTTGGATGCTGGTGAGAATGTAGTCACCAAAGTGGCCTTTCAAGTCAGTATTTTGAATTATTTTGCTTGCATGTTGGGAGGATGTCTCTGATTTTATGTTTGGTTATTCTGTCCAAAGGTGTTGGCCTTAAATAAAATTTTGAGATATGCATAAAGGCATTAGATAGAGGAAAGTCGTTGCTCAAGTGACCTATTCACCCAAAGGTGGTAGTGTCATGAAAGTGGATGGCTTGTACTCTGATCGGTTTTATATGTAAAAGTCTAATTGCATATATTATGTATTCAGCCCAAAGATGTTTCATAACATGTGTGATCGAATTTTCAAGAAAGATACTATTCAATGGCTTTAGTATCGCTGTTGTCCTACATTTGTGCTGATTTAAAGATTATCATCTTGAAGTCACATTTTCAGTCAACTAAATCAGTGTCACCATTGAAACCTTTGCTGGTTTCAATATAAAGAATTGGACAGGGAATTAGACGGAGGATGTTTTGAAGGTTATGGAGATAGTTGTGGTTGAAATTAGCCATATGGACGGGTAAGTCATCTCTACTTACATCCATGAGCTCGACAACTCATAAAGCAACCTATGAAGCCTAGGATCGGTCTAACAGATTATATCTGATGACCATTAAGAAATCCAAACCTAACCATCTGCAAAGTGAACTTTTGGACATAGATATAGCGAAGGAGTTTCTTGATAATATTTCCCAGAGATACATGGTTTCATCTGGTGTTGAGACAAGTGCCTTGATGAAAGTATCATTCTCCATAAAGTATACAGAGGAAAAGGGGAGTAATGGAGTACATATCGAGAATAATTCATTTTCACAGTAGGTGAAAATATTAAGACTTCAATACTTTGATATCCCATTGTGTTGCTGAGATGGAGAAACTCAAGTTGTTACTCCTATAGTCCTCAAAGCAGCTTAAGGGAAGACAAAGATGAAGCCCATTAAGTTCAAAGGTAGAAAGTTTAAATCTTTTCCACATGTTGACGCTAGTCAAACCAGTTCTGGTAAAGGTCCGTAGGACATAAAGAAACCAGTAGTATGAGGTTTAAAGGGAAGATTAAGACTATCAGGTTACTTTTTGGTTTATCAATTATGAATCTAATTTGCGATAGTCGCATTAAGTATAAGTGACTATTTCGTGGAACAACTGATAAGGGTGCTTCCACAATGCAGTGGTTCATATATAGGATAAAGCCAAATAAAGGGAAGGAGGAATTGATGGCTCACAACAATAAAGAGGTGGAGGTAATACCTATAAGAGTTGTATGTACTGAACTTTATAGTAAGGTTTGTTAGGTTTTACACGACACATTTTATATGTGATCTTTTGATCAATTAAGGACATCGAAGGTTGACGTTTTACATTTAATACTTCTGTTGTACAGTTGCTGTTTAATGCAAAACATAAAGGTACAACTTTCTTGTCATATGGTCTGTATAGAATGTGTCTTACCTCGAATTAGATATATACTTCCTCGTATCATACTAAACAAGGTATAAAGGACCTGATAAATGAGAAGTCATATATGATGTGACATGAAAGTTTAAGCCACATTTTCAGAGCTAGGATTGAGAGATTGATCAGGAAAAGAATTTCTCAATTCTAGATTAAGATGATCTGGAACATGTACTGGCCGTTGCAGGGGTAAGTTGGCTAATAAGGACAATGGGGTCAACTTATACTTCTAACTTGTTGAGTCTGATACATAATGATTTCGATAGACCTTATACAATTGTATTGTGCAATTATAAAAAGTATTCTGACATTTCGTGGTGATTATTCCCATCAAAGTCATGTGTTCTTGCTTAAAGTCTGAACGTTGAGAACCAGTTGGGAAAATTTGTCAAGATAGTCAGATTTAACCGTGGAGGAGAATATCATAACAAACATGATGTTTCGGGACTTTAAAAAGTTCGTTTGCCAGATATATGGAGTTAGTTGGAATAGAGACTTAGTTTACGATGCCGAGTAGTTCTGAGCAAAATGGTATGTTGCCGAAAGACATAACTGCACCCTGAAGGACTTAACGAAGTCAATGCAGAGCAGGACTAATCTACCTATCTAAAAGTTGAAGAACTCAGCCTTGCACACAATCGTGTAAAGGGCTGCCTTACTGAGGTAGGATAATCCTTATAAAGAAAGATTGCATGCTCGTTCCCTTCATTGCTATTTAGTAAAATATCTCAACCACTTTAGGACTACAGATTTTACTGTAGAGAAAAGGGACCATAATAGTGGAATTATGAATAACTAAGTTTTTGGAATACCATGTCTATGATGATGATGGGCCCTTTGACCCTTCGGACGATATTAGGGCAGATACTACAGTTATCACATACCCGCTACTCATACAGTTAGATTCAATGGATCTAGATTTTTGTACCGTACCTGTACAGGAATAGGAACTCATACCTGTATACATAGAGGTTCCTGGGGGTACAAGATCTAATTCGGTTAAGTAAATCCACTAGATTGAGACGACCTGCTATCCCATCTGATTACATAGTTTATCAATTGTACTGGATTATATTATTAGACATATTACAAATCCAGTTACTTTTACAGAAGCTGTTTCTGGACCTAATGCGAATGTGTGGTGGGATGCAATGAATGACGAGATGCAAACCATGAAGCATAGTAAGGTCTGGGAGCTAGTTGATTTGCATCAGGAACTGCAAGCTCGTCAGTTATAAGTAAAGTTTTTTAAACCTAAAGGATTTCAGGATAAAGTTCAACGGTTTATGGGCTCACTTAATTGCCTAAAGGTTCACTCAGGGAAAAAGGTTGACTTTGTGTTACCTTTTTCTCTCATATCCTTATAGGATACATTTTGAACGATAAAAACAATTGTAGCTTATGATAATATAGAGTTACATCAGATAGTTGTTAAAACCACCTTCCTGAATAAAGACCTTTATGAAGTGGTCTATATGGTACAATCTGTAGGGCCTCAGGATCCAGACAGTACTAACATGTTTTGCGAGTTATGCAGATCAACATATGGTTTACAATAAACCTCCTGAAAGTGATACCTTACATTTGATGAGATTATGACCTCCTTTGGCTTCATGGAAAATAAAGGTCAAAAGATGCCTGTACTATGAAATTGAGGGGAGCAAATTTATTTTCCTATTACTGCATGAGGATGATAAATTGCCCACATCAAGTCACTTGATCATGTTGTATGAGGATAAACAACTTTTGGTTAAGAACCTTGACATAAAGGACCTTAGTATAGCATCTTCTGTCTTAGGTATTCAGATTTACCAGGACATAACCCAACACTCATCAGACCTCTCATAAAATGCATACATTGATCATGTGTTACAAAGGTTTAATACGGTTGATAAAAAACCTGTTGTAACACCTGTCTCTCACAGTGAGAGATAATCTTTGGTATAATACCCAAAGAATAAAGTGAAGAGAGAGATTATGAGGAATATTCTGTATTCTAGTACGGTGGATAGCTAATGTATGCTTGGCTATGTACTAGATAGGACATTGCATTCACTACTTGACTGTTTGGTCAATATCTGGTTGATCCAGTTATAGACTTTTGGAATACAGTCTAGCAAGCATTGAGATACTTGAAGGAATCAAGGATTATATGTTGACATATAAAAAAGTCAATAGACTAAACCTTGTAGGGAATTCAGAATTAAATTTAGTTATGTGTCTTGATGATTGAAAGTTCACTTAAAGTTACAGTTCAAGTTTACAGATGGTACAGTGTCATAGAAGTGTGTCAAACAGACATAGGTAACTTCCTCGACTAGGCATGCAAAGTGCATGCTAAGGGGCTGCTTCGCAAACGGTTTAACTCAGAAATTTAGTTTCTTAGTGGTCTGTGGTCCATTCAGTAGCTATACCCATTTAGTTTTACTATGGTATTCTTCTTACAGTGTTGTTTAATAACAACGAAGAATATCACAGGGTCACAACATTTAAAGATCAATTATTTGGTCATAAAGATGTTGACACGAAAAGGTGACATTAAGGTTTGGAGTATTGAAGGACTGAGGAACTGTAAGTCGATCCTTTAACTAAAGGACTTCACCCACTTGTGTTTATGACACAAGTATACAATATGGGTGTTTTGATGTCTTTAGACACTACTAGTTAGGGGATCGTTATGTTTGCTCCATGTACATTTGTACATTTTAAAGTATTATGATAGTATGATGGTTCATTGATAAAGATGATCATCGTTTATCTTTAGTATTACGAGTCATCATACATTGTCATAATATGTATGAAAGTCTTAGGATTTGTGTCGATCTTAAGCATTTGATGGTCATTGGGCATATATACAGATTAACCTTGTGCCTATGTCATTTAGACACATACAGTGTAGCATAGATATCTATAAAGTTTGACATGACATAGGAGGATATAAGTTTTTAATCCCATAAAGATTCTTTAATGCTGTTTAGCATTAAGTTGGAGAACATAAAGATTTTCTCTAATGCTGTTTAGCATTTAGTTGGAGAACATAAAGGTTTAGCATAGATATCTATAAAGTTTGACATGATATAGGAGGATATAAGTTTTTAATCCCATAAAGGTTCTTTAATGCTGTTTAGCATTCAGTTGGAGAACATAAAGATTTTCTCTAATGCTGTTTAGCATTTAGTTGGAGAACATAAAGGTTTTCTCTAATGCTGTTTGGCATTTGGTGAGAGAAAACATGATTTCTCTAATGCAATTTAGCATAAAGTTGGAGAAATCGAGATCTACAAACGAAGATGATACAATTTAGATCATAAAGGTATCATCGTAGTTTGCCATACTCCATTTTTCCATTCATATTAGTGAGGTATTAGGTATTCGTGATTGTATTGGATCTGTGTCACACAGGATATATGCATCTAATGCTTTTCGGTATCGGCTATGCGGGACAGAATGATGGACTTTCATTATCTTTGGATCAAATATTTTGTTTTAAAACTTAGTCGACTAATACAGTAGTGTGGCTTAACTAAGCTTTTAAATTATTTTTAAACTAGAGTCTACTGCAATTAATGCTTGTCTAAAGGGGAGATTGTTAGACATTTTTATCCTTAGGGACAATTTTGTCTGTCTCATAAAGTTGGACAATATTAATTGCAATTTTAGTTTTTAAATAAATTATCGGTTAAGTTGCACCATTTAATCCAGATAAAGATAATAAAGTGGCCCAATAAATAATCTAGATTAATGGGTCGAAGTCTAGGTGAAAAATGGGTCCCAATTAGTATGGATCAAATTCATATCGGCCTTGTGATGGGGAAGCCCGATATGGAAACTATATAAAGGTTAAGGTCTCCTACAGTTACTTAGATATATCATTCACGAGCGTAAGGAATTCCTAATCCGTTAGGGAAGCTCATGTTTTAAGGAAACCGTAGAAAGATCTAGCCTGTAAGTCGGGGAGCACTTTGCACCAAAGGTCCCGGGAGATTCGGAGATATTTTGAGCTCGGAATTGGTATCGGAATTAGAGATGGAACCGAAATTCAGGTATTTTGCATTACCTTCATTTTTTATCCTTTCATATAGGTCCGGGATACGTAATAAGGCTTACACTACGTATTACAAATTTTTAATCTTAAATAAATTGTAAATTTAATTTTATTGTATTAACTACAATGTTTTAAATAAACTTTAACATATGTAAATTATTTCTTTTATTAGACACAAAAATCTTATTGTATCACCTATATGTCACATAATAAAATGAGACATATGTTAGATTAAACATAATTTTTAATTATATTTATTTTTCAGTGAACTCTAATGAAACTTAATTAACTTAATTTAATCTCAATGTTTGAGTATACCCTAATTAAACTCTTTTATACTCATAAAGCTCTAATTTATTCAAATATTAAAGTCTAATTATACTTAATTAATTTAATTTAACCTTATTAATATGAATATACCCTAATAAAACTCTTTTAAACCCTTAAAACTCTAATTATTCAAAATTTCAAAATTAACTTATCTTATCCATGCCATCTGAAAATATTCTTAATTCTTTATTCTCATGTGTCTCCAATCTGGAGTCATTAAACCCTAATCATTTAGCAATTTGGAGTCATTAAACCTTAATTATATTAATTTAGCAAAACTTATACATAACCATTACAATGAATCATAATATTTGTGATAAAATAAGCTCACTAACCAATAGATAAATATCGATAACAGAGAGAATTGGCAATGATGGCAGCTCTGACCCTATTGACTATATATTGCGCAAATTTCTATTTACTCTCTTCAACATCCTTGTATGACCTCCGATTCCTTTCCCTCCTAATTGAATAGATAACAGCATGAAAAACAAACTTAATAAACATGCCATTACCTTTACCAAGTTTAGTACACTGTATGAGAAATTCATAGCTTTCGTCCACTCAAAGGTATACCTAGGTAGTTGTAACATGACCATAATTCTTCTCCAGATTGCTTTGGTATAATTACATTAAAAGAATATGTGTATTTTGCTCTCATTCAACTACTTACAAAGTATACATATAGGGTCAAAATCACCATTCCATTTGTCTTTAGTTTGAAGCCTATTTTTGATCACTAACCAAGTGAATATAACAACTTTATGATTGTGATTGTGCTTCCATATTACCTCAAACTAGGGAACTAGATCATGGTGACTAGTTAATACCTAGTGACAAAATCTATTGTTGAAGGAACCACCGAAGTGTGGATTCTATACGATGTTGTCCTTCCTCAATCCTACAGGAATGGTAGGCAAATAAATAGAAAATAAGTGAAAACCTCTTAAGGAACCAACCCATTCACCATTTTGGATGAGCATTGACACTTTAATTTTAATAAAAAGATATGTTTGATGAATAAGAGGACTATGATTGGTACATTTATCAAACCATATCCATATATCCTCTCCATCCCCCAAACTATGTTTGATATAGGGATAGAAAATACTTCTCAAACTGAGTTAATGATTGCAAAACCATGAGAATTCTCTAGATTTGTCCACTGCCATAAATTCTAACTTCGAATATAATACTCATTAATCTATTTAATCCATAATGTGTTTTTGTCAGTGAATAATCTCCCCCTGTTAGCCTATTCAGGATAGTGATATAACTCCATTTCACCTTAGTTTTCTTCCCATTCTTAAATTTTCCAGAACATAAGAAAGCTTTTAATATTCTATCTATCTCCTTGGTGACCCTCCTTGGCAGAACTAAGTGAGCTGACCAATGTAGATCCATACTATTTAGAACAGAATTGATGAGAAGCAATCGTCCAGCAAGAGACAAATATTTATTTTGCCAAGCATTAATTTGAACTTTAAGCTTATCAATAAGAGGTAAAAAAGTTAGAGAATTTAGTCTTTCTAAGAGTGATTGGTGCTCCCAGATATTTAAAAGGAGGAGAAAGCAACTCAAACCTAACTATGCGACTAATATGCTCCTGATTTTCAACATTCAAGAAAAGATACAATCCGCTTTTCTGGGCATTAACTTTCATGGTAGACTAATCTAAGAATGTATGCAACATATTCAACATCACTTAAATATAGGGAGTATCGACCTTGCATATGAGGATCAAGTCATCTACATAAATTAGATGAGAAAGTGAGATTATTCTATGCTTGTAATGGAATTAAAAATGGTCATTACATTCCACCAGTTTACAAACGAGTTTAGATAAACCTTCTGTGGCTAAGGAGAATAGGTAAGGGAAAGTGGATCCCCTTACCTAATACCTTTAGCAATGTTAAAAGGAAGTGAAGGGACACCATTCACCAAAATACTGAGAGAGGTGGATTGAATGTATTGCATAATCCAGTTTCTAAATCTGGCAGCCCTATAACCAAGCATGCTTACAAAAAAGGCCAATTAATGGTATCATAAATGCTAAAAAAATCAATCTTTATCAAAAAATTGTTAATAGTTTTACAGATTTATAATCCCTTATTAAATTTTGAAGAAGTAAAATGTGATTGCCTATACTTCTCCCAGGTAGAAAAGTCCCTTGGCAAAGATGATGACCTCTGACAAAATTAGTTTAAGTATGGCAACCAAAAGTTTAACAATGGTTTTGTACATTGTGGTGCAACAATAAATAGGTCTAAATTCTGAAAT
>JAOSBK010000005.1:39477873-39492648 GCA_027568895.1 Erythroxylum shatona | reverse complement strand
ATTCACAATTCAACCCCCCCTTCTTGTGTATTGCAGATCGTATTATAAGCATTGTTCTAACGTGTGATTTACTTCAGTTAGTAATTATACATATGTGTGTATTACATGATATAAAAGCATAAATTGACAGACTGCATCCAGACATTGCCGAATCGTCAAGGCAATACCTATTCTGAAGCATACTGTTAGTTAAACTAGATGTTCTCTCACTATAATCTAGTTTCTTTGTTTAAAATTTAGTTATTGAATTGCTACTCATGTGATTGTGATAATTTCGGACCATCAATTGTCTGAGGAGATTGATATTCATGAATGTATTGGAAGTGTTTTGTAAATGTATGTGAATATGGAAATATGTGTTCTCAACTGGATGTTGAATGCCAGATTTAGATCAAAAAAATGTGATATATGACTTGAGTATATCAAAAGTGAAATACTAAATGCATCATAAGTGAATTGTTGCATCTCATTATATTGAAATGCATAAACAGATAAAAGAGTTGTGACCAAACTGACCCAAGTGAAAAAAAGATTAAATCTCATAAATGTGCACAAAGAGTCATAGGCTCAATTATCAATGAGCCCAATATCCATAATGGGTATAGGATAATATATAAAATGAACCCAGTATCTGCAACGGATATGAGACAGTTAAATAGGCGCTTGGTCACAACAAAGTAAAAATGAAGTGGAGTCACATATGCATTTGCATATGCATCCTTATTTATTAAATGACTTAGTGGATATACCATATTGACTAATTGAATTAAGATGCCCATTGAACTGAGATGAAATATTAAATGGTTGAAATCAATGAAGTATGTGATGTGATTTGAATTATTCATTTATATGATATTTGGTCAATTGGACTATATATGTGTTATAAAGTGTTGATATGAGTGAGCACATCAATAATGGTTCACTCATTGAGTTCGCAAACTTAACAAAATTGCAATGTTGTTTTTCAAGTTCAAAGGATTTCTAACTCCTAAACAGATCAAGTAGAAATCTAGTACTTATATTTTAGAGCAAGAATGGCTCAAAGGTTGGTCAATTGACACTAAAGAGTCTAGATAGGATATTTTGGTTTAACATCCCACTTTATGTGGAACGTCTTGTAAAGAGTAGTAGACTCTACTTGTGTTATGTATGATGCCTTAATAAGTTAATGTGATTGCTCTAACATGTCATTCCTATAAGGTATGTTCTCAGATAATCTATGGATGTTTGGGCATATGCAATATAGTAGTTGTGTGTTACATTGCAGGTCCATCAGATAACGCATATTGTAAGTTAATCTCATAATTTAAAGAAGGTATTGCACGCAAGTTTTAGCTTGATGATGATGATCTTTTAATGACTAAAAGTAGTCAAATGTATGTGCCAAGTTTTAGTGGCTTGCAGAAACAACTATTGAAGGAGACACATGACTCATAATGAGTTGATTACCCCAAAGTTCAAAAGATGATGGCACTTTAAGCTCATCTTACTATTAATTAAATATGGAGAATGACATCGAATTATTTGTCAAGAAGTGTCTTGTGTTACCTTTATCCATTCCCAAAAGATCATGGATGTCAATTTTAATGAATTTTAAAAGTGAACCTCCAAAGGTAGAAAACATGGTGAGAATCATGGTGATTGTAGATTGATTCTCCAAATATACAATCTTTGTGCCAACACCAGCATTTTATCCCTAAAAAATTATAGCGGAGTTATTTTATAAGGACGTGGTGAAATACTTCAGAGGCCCTGCAGACATTGTGAGTGACCTAGACTCCAAATTTATGGGCTAATTTTAGGCATTCCTGTTTAACATGATGGGTTACAATTTAAAATTTTCAATGACAAATCATCCACAGATAGATGGTTAAACTGAGAGGATCAATGGTTTATTAGAAGAGTACTTAAGGCATTATGTAAGTGAAAATCAACGTAATTGGTTGAGTTTACTTATTACTGCATAATTTTGCTATAAATTGTACAGATCTTCCACTATGAAGAAGAGTCATTTTGAGATAGGCTTAAGATAACAATCTCTCACTCCACTTGAGATGCACAATAAAGGACAGGTGGCAAGTGTCATACTGTATATAAGTTTGCAATAGAGAAGCAAGAGTTATTAGATGAGGCAAGGGATAGTCTTTTAAAAGCTTCTCAACGGATAAAGAAGCAAGCAGACTTATAAAAAAGACTATTAGAGTTTAATGGACCATTTGAAGTGCCAAGTAAAATGGGAAACACGACATATAAATTGAAGTTTTTCGAAAGATTGAAGGTGTACCTTACTTTTCATATTACTTTTCTCAAACCATACTATGAGGGTGCATCATTTCTGAATAGGAGTCAGGTAAAAAGAGATCGAAAAAAATTCAAAGATCAAGTGAAGAAGATCTTAGATCATCGAATAACAGAGCAATATAAAAAGAATCAAAGGACTTTGATCATAAAAGCTACGCTATAGAAAGACACTATCTTGTTGTAGTTTGAGTATCAAGTGAATACCTACCTTCAAACTAGTTCAACAAGGGTATCGAATTCATCTGGTAGGGGTGGTTTTATCCTCTTAGTATAAAAAGGCACTTTACAACTAGTTGGAAATGGGCCTTAGGTCAAAGGTTAGCTGGATCACACACATAATAGTGCAATGAAAAAGCTCCAAGATAATTTAGCAAGTTAGATCAAGCATAGTGCGAGTTTTGTTAGGGTTCCTACTAGACTAAGGACTTAGTGTATGCTCAAATGAATAGATCATAGCTAATGAATTTAACATGAGTAAGCATTGGATTATTAGACTAGTATGCTATGGAAGGCTTTAGGCTTTGATGGCTCATCACCAATGGGTAAAGATCGTGAAGAAATCTTGGATAATATGGCGGATAAGATCACAACGTACGGATAAACATCAACTTTAAAAAATAAAGATCATATGGGAGGATCAATGGAACGTAGTGGAGATCTTCGTAGATATGTATACATCATCCCTAGTTAGACGTAATTTCTTATTTTGTTAGTTGTGATGTAGTTAAATCCTATCAGATAAGTCCTATTTTGATAAGGATGTCATCCTATTAGTTAGTACGATATAATTTGATTAGGATAAGATGTAATTTAGTTAGGATTTTGAATTGTAACTTGGTCGTCAAGTCAGAGGTGTCTATAAATAGCTCATTTAAGCTTTATTCCTTAAAAAATAGATTGGGAGAGCATTCATTGATGTACCTTAAGGAAAGTAATAAAGGTTAACATTTATTCTAACTCTTTTGTGCTCCTATTGTTGGCTTTATACTTTAGTGTTTCTCAATAATCTTTGAAATAGTGCGACATTTTGAGAACAAGTAAGTTGATTGATGATCACATGGGAAAAGGTTAAATCTTGCTTAAATGAATCTAAATAAGATTGTTGTATAAAAAAGTAAGCATAACTTGCAATATAAGTGTAATGTCTAAGAAGGCCTTTGTGAATTGAACCTCACGTGATTTTCCTTCTCTTTTGATTTCCTTTGAAACCCTAAAGTTATCGTAGCAAATGATGTCCTCGGAGATATGTAACTTTAACTTCCAATGGAGTTTCATCACCGTCAAAGAAACATAGGCGGTACCCAGCAAACATTGCCACCAAGGCAAAGAGCTTCTGACAAAACGTTGTTTTAGGTTAAGGGTCATGTGCTTTAGACCTTTTGTGAAGTACGAGAGGGTAATACCAAGTCAATAATTACAACGGAAAAGGCATAATGAAATTCACAGTTTCATCCACTTGAAAATAACATTTTTAATGTTCCAGATTGTCTGAATAAAAATTGCCAGTTTGGTCCTTCCCACTTTCTTGGTATTGATAAGCCCAATTTCTCAAGACCACCGGGAAGAGGAGCTTCTAAAGATGTATCCATGTGTTGTATTACTTAAGTTCCAGCATTAGCCTTGGCCTTAATTGGTATCCAACAGATTAGATTATTATGATCCTCATGGAGAGAATGTTCTGTATGCAATAAGATTTCGGAAAACGTCCAATTATGACACCATCAGAATTCATTAATTATAGCTTATTTCCTTCAAGTTTAGTGAAAATATATAATTCACCATCAAGTGTTTGGACAATAAGGAGCCAAGGGCATCACAGTTGAAACATTAAACGTATTAACCACTTGGAAACAGAACTTGTAAGAGATACGAGTAAAGGAATAACATAAAGTGTTTATCAATTATGAACAGAATTAATTAAAAAGATGGAAACCTAATTGAATAATTAGTATGTTGTACAGAAAGGTAATTACAGGCACCAAGGCCCAACTCTCACCCTCTCTAAAGCCTGCTTTAACTTTACACAGTATGCGCTTTGATTTCTGCTAAAAAAAAATGATGGCGTCTATTAGTTTTGTTGAGAAACATTTTAACTAACTGCTGTAGTGTTGTTTTGCCATACAAGGATCAAAAATCAATGCATAAGGTCTTCACTGAATTCAGTGCTCAAGTTCGTTTGGCACCAGTCTCTGGTCCAGACCAGTGTTTTGCATCATAGCAACAAATTCGCTGTAATCAATGTGGCCATCCTGAAATGGGTGCATAAAGTGAATCATAATGTGGAAAGCTTTGCTACATCCAAGGCTAAATGAAAAGTAGATTGCAACACGTAAGAAGCTTACATTATCCTGGTCAACTTCACGGATTATATCTTCTATGTGAACATCAACTAAGCCAAGCTGCTCACAAGCCAATTGAAGTTCATCTTTGGTGATGTACCCACTCCCATCCTTGTCAAAGTAAGAGAAGGCTGCATATAGATGATCCTCCTTCTGGATCTTATTTAGATGGAGCATCGCTGCTATGAACTCACTATAGTCTATGGTGCCACTGTTGTCAATATCAGCCTGAGATTTTTTCACATATATAACGTTAGTGCAGAATCAAAATAAGGACAAGGTAAATCACCAATGTGGTTAAACCCTGACGTTGTTTGAGCAAAGATGTGCCTTAATAGCAAGTTGGCAACATAGTGATATCCTAGTATGTAGCTTGATGATGCACCTCATAAGATAACCAGGGATTCCAGAAATCAAAAGCTCTGTGCTACATTTGCATTTTAGTCAAAACATTCAAGAATATTTTTGCCACTTTCCATATGTTGTACATCTATATCCAATGGCTTAGCCCTTGATGGCAAATTCATGAATTGGCAAAGAACGAGAGATCACATGCGGTCAGGTGAAAATTAAAAAATATTAGTGTCAAACACTTCATGGAACTCAACTTCGGTTTATAAATAGTGTTAAGTCCAATAATATTTACTTGTAAGAATTATCGGTTTGAGAACAAGATTTCAAGTTAAAATCTAAACAAAACTTTCAAGCTACCACTTACTGCTTGCATCAATCCATGTATTTCAGATTCCTTGAGATTAGCTCCTACTCTCTCCAGACCATTCTTCAATTCCTCAAGAGTAATTTGTCCACTATTATCTTCGTCTATCATCTTGAACATTTCTTTCAGACCTGCGATTTCCTCTTCAGATAGGCTTTCAGCAATGACCTGAAATACAAAACAAATTTCCGATAAGCAAGCAAGCAATGCTGATACGGTGTGTTTCTCGAAAGACTTCAAAGTAAACCCAAGACTGTTGACAACGTCATGAGAATCCCATCATATTTTTCAATAACCTTGGGATATACAAATTATTTAGTATGATCCCTATCTAGAGGAAAAGGTAAACTATTTGAAAAAAGTAAGTTATTGGAAAATTCTATTTTTTTGGAAGACTTGACGATAAGTAGACAATATGTGCTTGAAATAATAGATGATTTCTTAAAAGTTAATAGGCACCCTCGAAGGCACTTATAATCAACATCAACAATAAGTGATTTCCAAAGAGATCCTCACCAGAATGGCAATTTTCTTAAGCTTGTTCATTGCTGAAAATTGTTTCAGGCGAGTTAGAACAGCAGAATCAAGTGGTTTGTCAGGGGCAACGCCATCTACCTGAATCCACGGGTGGCCTGCAAGAATAAAAGTAAGGTGATGAACTGCTCTTCCCTGAAGGTTGTTACAGACTTATGATTCCAATATAGGACACATAAATATTGTTCTCCATATGGAATACCAACTCCAAAAAAGAAAGAAAGTTAAGGACAGATAATCATCATCTAACTCCCATTAACCGTTAAGAAATGAGGCTATTATGGTCCCCTGGTCACTCGTAACCTAAATTACATCCCGTAGATAGCAGCAGACTAACTTCTTTTAGGAAACAAACGAGATGATGAAGTAGAAGATAACTAAAGTAGTTTCACAGCTATAGCATACTTACGAAGAACTTCATGCGCTGTCAACCGCTTCTTGGGGTCCCTTACAAGCATTCTACGAACCAGATCTTTTGCACCTTCAGACACTTTGGGCCATGGTTCTGACATGAAGTCCAGTTCACCTTTTAAAACCTGCTCAAATATTCCTTGCTCCGTTTCTGACAAGTAGTAGTAAAACGCATCATGACATAGTGAAGAAAAATGTTTGATGAGAATTGTTTAGTAATTAATTATTAATAAAAATAAAATTATCAAATAATAATAGTCATTTAGTTGACTAACGTAAATCATGGGTCTCACCGTCCCAGAAAGGGGGTACTCCGCATAGTAAAATATATAATATAACCCCAGCACTCCAGACATCACACTCCGGACCATAACTCTTCCGCAATACTTCTGGGGCTACGTAGTAGGGACTCCCAACTACATCAGTAAATAGTTCACCTAAGAGCACAAGTAATTAGTCATCCGTAAACAAGCTACTTATCTGCGCAGGCGCAGCACACGTTGTACATTCATCAAACACGACAAAAGCATGGTCAACGTTACAAAAATGAATTACCATCTCAAAAAAAAAAAACACATAAAAAAATCTCAATTTCTTCTAATGACATAAAGCAATGATCAGTGACAGCTGACCTGTGCGAGGCAGAGAGTGACGTACGTACCGGGCCTGAAGAACATAGAAAGACCAAAGTCAATAGTCTTAATAGCAGCTTCCTCAAGCTGACTAACAAACAGAAAATTCTCAGGCTTCAAGTCCCTGTGCATAACCCCCAATGAATGGCATGCCTCCACAACCCCAACTATCAACCTGGCAAGCTCCGCAGCTTTCCTTTCCGTGTAATGCCCTCTCTGAATTATCCTCTCAAACAGCTCCCCACCCCCACATAACTCCATCACCATGTAGACCGCCACAGCGTCCTCGTAAGCGTCCACTATCCGAATCACATTCGGATGCCCCTCCAAGTGGTGCATTATCTGAATCTCCCTCCTCACATCTTCTACGTCCTCAGCCGTCGTCAGCTTCCTCTTTGCTATCGACTTGCACGCGAACTCTTTCCCTGTCTCCTTCTCTATGCACAAAAACGTCGTCCCAAATTGCCCTTGCCCTAACTTCTTCCCTAAACTGTATATCTCCTTCATGTTCCCTGTTTTTCTCCCCAAAACAGAATCAACTTGGAGTCCCGCGCTACTTGACAATTTCTTCATGTGCGTCGGCTTCTTCGCCCTTTCGCCGATCGACACGTCTCGCATCTCCGGCTTCATCGATTTTTCATGTTCCGTTGCTTTGACCGTATCTGGAGTCGTGTTTTGCACCGGATCTGATTGTTTCGATCCGCTGGGGCCGGTTTTGGAGTCGCCATCTTCGGTTTTCGGCGGCGGCAATCGGTTCCGGCAGACAGCAGCGGTCACCGACTTTAGGAATCCATTATTCCGGACATTTGGACCTGTGCATGAGTTTCCCATTAAAATTGACGAAACCTCAGGTGCTTATGCTTGATGTTTCTTCTTCTATTCTAGCTTGAAATGTGCGATCAAAGTGGTGTAAATCGAGTATTTTCATTGATCCCGTCACCAATGAATGGAATCAGATCACCGAAGCCTTAGGTTGATGAATTCATAAACTACGTGAATCGAATCGGGTGGATTATGAAATCATTAACCTGAAAAAATTCAAGCAAAAGTTGCAGAAACCTTAAAAGTATTCAAGGAAAAAAATAAAGCCACTAAATGGATAAATATGCAGCATTGTTTCATTAATTCTTACGAGAAAAATAAATGCAAGAGTATCTATTCATCATTCTGAGTTGGACATTAAAATAGGAATACACTAACCATCAAAAATTTTGAAAAAAGGAATCAAATAATTTTCTAATAAGCAAATTGACGGACAAGAAGTTGTTGAACTATGGGCAGTTGTGAGGGTGTTTAATTTAGGATTAATTACACTGAAATTGAACTTTTTAAAATTTTAATCCTTGATAATTTTAAATTATTTTTGCACATATTCTTTTATTTATCTATCATTCGTAATTTAAGATAAAATGATGATGTTTTATTTAATATTTGCACAATACCATATTTAGTTCTGATACAATACTTTGCAGATACTGATCAATGTAGAGTAACTTTTAAAATTTATAAAATATTTCTTGATTTCTTTAAAATTGCAAAATAATCTTTCAATATATTTTACTATATAATTTATAATTTTACATGAAACTTGTCTTTAAAAATCATAATAATAGAAATGTAAAATAATAACAATTATTTATTTTTATTAATATTAATTTTCTAATATTTCTAATATAAATAATAACTAAAGTTAGTATAAAAAGATCATTAACTCATCATACAAATATAAAATTAAGAATAATATAAAGTATTTAAAGTTTTACAATTTCATTATATAATAAATAATAATTGCATCAAAATATCAAATAAAAAATTAATATATATTTATGACTCTCTAACTATTACGATTTATAACAAGATTTCGTGTCAAGGAAACAATCAAATAGAAGTGAAACCTAAAATAAAAACATTTATAAGTATCTCTATATTACATATATAGAATTTAACATATATATCAATCGAATACTCGCTTAAATCGCATTGACTTCAATTCTTATTTAGTACAAAATCCTTATCATTGAAAGGAGTCTCGTCATCACCGTCATTTAAATTCATTATACCAAATGACATGTTAATACTTTCTCATCCAAGATTATCTTCCAAGTCACTTTCATCTGTCAAACTCGATTCTTCATAAACTCAATCCATCAAAAGATCGATATGATCAAGTTAAATTGGATCTACAAAACTATTTGTTCTATTAAGAATCCTAGTAAACAATAAAATTGAATTATTAAAAAAATTATAAGAAATTATATCCAACTTTATAATGTTAATAACATACCTTTCATGAAACTTTAAACTGTATCCAATGAAGATCAAACCTTTCAATTTTTTGTACTTCAATCTATTCCTTTTCTTGGAATAAATGAATTCAAATGTGCTTTAATTCTTTTTACACCCTATTACACTCACATATTGACTTAAAATTTGAATTACAAACTCTTACAATTCTAGAACACCATTTTCAAATTGGTCCCACCAAGCAAATATAACATAATAGAAGTATCATTATAAATAAAATAAAGTGACAATTAATTTTCAACAAGTAATAAAAGAGAAAATATATATACCTGAATTAAGTTTATCTCTTTGATAAATAGCAATTGACATCCCAAAATCACTAGAAACTTCCTTATAAATCTCCATTTATGAGCTTAGGAGATCTTATATCATCTCATAGACAACAATTGCTGTAATCTTTATAACATTCCCCTGTTAAATTTAGCTTTTTTTGTAAAACTTAGTCTAAAATAGACATTAGGATTCAAAAATATCCAGTTGCAAATAACAAAGAATAAATTTGTCTTTTCTTTCTCTCATTAATGATTGCAAGATAAGGTGTATACAATGAAGGCCTATTTTTCATATTAGCCTTGATTGCTTCCTTCCCCCTCTCCATGATATTATAAAAATAATTCATTGTTACCTTCTCATCACTATCAGATAAAAAAAATACTCTCACTAAAGGTTCATAAACTCGAATGATAAATCGACATTGGGACCAAATTCATTATCTTTATGTATAATTCTAGAAAGCTCCAATCCAGCATAGACCTAGCATGTTGTGTAACATCCTGTCATTTAAATTAATATTAAAATGGTGATTATTAGAGATTAATGAGAAATTAAGAAGCATAATTCATGCTCATGCATCATTGTATATTCACACATATGTGAATATTTATTTTGATACATTAAAAAAATTGTACATACATTCATTGACATTTTTCAAGTATAATTGATTTATAAATGTGATTAAAATGCAAATTGTGGATTATTTGTGTTAAAAATTTATTTGGAGAGTGTCATTATTATTTCAAAATTTTTGGTGAATTTTAGAGAATTTTCGAAAAATTTGGGATATTTTGGACAAAAAATATAAAATAAGTGATAAATGGCAAAGTGACTTGTGGCAGTCTTACACGTTGACACATGGCCCACATGCAAGGAACACACGTGGTTAAGTGTGTTGCTGGAGAGAAATTGCTAAGTTATGTTTTTATGTTTTTGTTCTTCACTGAAACAATTCCTTTACCAAAACTCTTCTCTAGTTCATCTACCAAAAAATCAAGTGTTGAATTTTTTTGTGCTATTCATTCACTCTCACCTGCTGGAGACTTTGTGGAACCAAGTAAGTAGTTCTAATGGTCTTTTTTTGGTGTAAATATAAACATGCATGCATGGGTTTGAGAAGTGAGGCTACGGTGATATATGAACTAGATGATCGATTTGAGAATTAGGAGTTGTTCAAAACTGTATTGAATGGATTCTGGATTGAGATAGAAGAAAATTATGTAAGTTGATGAAGAAAAATGTGTTTATGTTATGGTTTAAAAGATTATGTATACGGTTGGTGTTCATGCTCTATTTTTCTTATTGATATGCGTGAATGTTTTCAGAAATATTTGAAGGAATTAAATGAGTTTGATAATAAGTTGTAATGAAAATGAGAAGATTCAGATGAGAGAAGAAAAAAAAGAAAGAAAAATATATAATGAAATGAGGTTGTTGTTGTTGGATAGTAACAGACACACAGAAGCGAAGTTGGAACATGCTCTATTTTCATTATACATGCATAAATGTTTGAGTAAAGTTAGTGATGGATTTTTGTGAGGTTGGCGTTAAAGAGAACTTAGAGTAGTGTGTGTTGTGTTTTAAGAAGGATTAAAATGACAAAAAAAGAAAAGAAAAAAAGAGAAGGGTGCTGAAATTATAAAAATACAGTAGAGGGAGAAAGTGAAAATGAGATTTTGGATTTTGATGATTAAATATGAACCTTGGATTGTTTTGATTTGTCGTGAGTTGTTGAGTTGAAAGGAGAGTAGGAAAGTTGGTTTATGTAATAGATGTAGTAGATATGAAGTGGAAAAGTGGAAAAAAAAAACAAGAGTTTTTGGTGGAGAAGATGAAGTCTGCGTTCTAGAGAGAGGAAAGGTGGTGGTTTACATGTATAGGTTATAAACTAGAGTATTTCATTGAACAACCTTAAGTCTTTTGACTATAACTTTTTCATCCGAACTCCAAATGACTTGAAACTTGGATCGATGGATTCCTAAGACTTAAAAATTTAGAGCTATCTGAATTGGTTTGATAATGATTCATAGTGTAACACCCCACTTCCGCATGACCCGAACCCGACATCGATGATGATCTCCGAGTCCGTGCCCCGCGAGGGTGGCGTGCTGCATCACTTAGTCAAAAACTCAGTATAACTTTTTTCAAACATGTACGTGTATGCATGAACACGCCAAGAAAATCTTAAACACTCAGAACCCGTTCCAAATGACTATTCTACCCTTCTCATCGGGGATGGGATGTTACACATAGGATGAAAGTGTGGAAGTCTACTGGAATGTTATGAACTGGAAAATTTTCATGAACATGCTTCGGTATTCTAATTATAACTTGAACTGTAGATTTTTGAATGAGTTGATTCTTGATTTAGATTAAACTAAAGACATATGTCTAAAACTTTCTTAATGAAGATGACTTTTAATTCTGTTTCTATGATTTTCAAAATTGGCATGTAATAGAGTCTTAGCTTAAGATGAAGCACTACCAGGACAGAAATCATGTCCTGATATTATTGAATAAACTGTATTGATATAGGCCAAATTAGATTAAAGTGTCTTCACTAAAGTTGTAGCTTATTCTCTTAGCTTTACATTGGTATAAATTTTGTAATTTTTGAATACTACAATTGAGAGATATGAGGTGTACAACTTGAGTGCATGATCATGCATTAGCCAAAATTTTAAATGTGCATAGTCTGTGGTATTTTGAGCATAACTCATAGAATAATGAACCAAATTAAATGATCTTGATATCAATAGAGACTTAAGACATAGAAAAATAATTTGTTAGAAGGAAGTGTTACAAAATTCCTTCACATTCCTGATGAAATTAATTTTGCAAAATGGACACAAAAACGTACCTTTAAGCAAATCTGACTTAATAAATTGAATGTGGATATTCGAATGATTATTATGACAAGATTAATGATAAGAAACCCATAATTGCCATGAACATGCATTGTATATATTTAGTATACATGAATATGCATTAATGAATACATAATTGTGCAATGTTGTGATATGTGAATGTATTGCCTATATAGAGGAACACATTGAACGACAGCATCCAGACATTGTCGAGATTTCAAGGCAATAGCTACTTGGAGCATACTGTGAGTAACCTAAGATGGTCTCACCTTATTGTTTTGTACATTATTGATTGTACTGTGATCTTATTGAACTGTACTAAGTTGCACTGATTGTGTACTAAATTTCGAACAATATTTGTCTGAGACGTTTTGATGCATGAGAATGATATTGGAAGTGCTAATTGAATGTGAATGCGTCTACCTAAATGATTTTCTGATTCTCAACTGAAAAGTTGAATGTCGGACCTAGTCCGATGAATATTGCTACTATGACAGTTTCTGTAATTGATACTGTGACTGAAATATTGTTAAATTACATGCAAATGAAAGTGATTGAATTGACGATTGAATTGTGGCATGCACTTCATTCCAATGCATGTAATGTAAAGGAGTTGTGATTGATGTTGCTACTGATATTGTTACTGATTAGAGCTTTAAACTCCCGCATATGTGGTTCGAGCCTATGGCTCACTGTGATCAATGAGTTACTGACTGACTGACTGAGCCCTTCGGAATACTATAAAAGCACACAGTCATAACAGAATAAAAATGAATGTGAGTCTCATACATGTCACATTCGCATATAATTTGAATTCATTGAATGATTTGCAAAGCTGTGTGAATACTTTTATATGATTGAACTGTGTAACTAAGAAATGATTTATCTGTGATAGTATTTGATACTTGTCAAGTGGAGTTGAACTGTATGATTACGTGCTATAATTGATCTTGTTTATGACATGAGTAAACCATTGAGGATGGTTACTCTGCTGAGTTTGCAAAACTCATCAAAATTACATCGTTGCTTTTCAGGTTCGAGTGTGAGACGACCTAGCTTCTAAGAATTCATAGAAGCATATTTTGTACAACTATTACAATCAGATTTGGCTCAAAGGTCTATCAGCTGAGATTGAGGACTTAGCTATTTCTTTCATGTTTATTGTATTTGGTGTGTACTAAGTTGTTTAAGCTCATAGGACAATGTTGTAAAACATGGATGATATTGTATTATATGAAACAATGTAAATCATGGATTTTGATCATCATCATCATCACACCCAGTCTGAAGTCCCGCATTGAGGCAAGGTCTGGAGAGGTCTTATAGTACGCAGTCTTACCCCTACATAGTAGAGAGACTGTTTCCCGGTAGACCCACATGCAGATGTGACAAATAAAAAAATGATGCAGAAAAAACAGGAACAATAAATAAAGAACTGGCACGCACAAACATTTATTGAATTGAAATGCACTACTAGACAAAAGAACATACTTGTTGATTAGCCAGATCGTCCATGACCTCACCCTGTGTACAGACCAATTCTTGTTGTCGCTACTCGCACTAGAAGTCGCCCCTTTCCTACCCTGACAACTCCTACTTTTTTTTAGGTGACAATGTTGGACCGCCCTTAACTAATCAAGACCCGAAGTCTTGACCACAACTAATTATTCACAAAGGAGTAAAGGACATGGGGTTAGACGTCCCATCGTTTAAATAAAAGACGCGAAGATTCTAATGGGTGTCGTTTACCTTTATCCTATCACGTCAGACTTTCCTAAATCTAGCAACTGCCTCAGTGAGAGCCAACTCCGACATATCGTTCTTGATCACTTTTCTCCAGGTCTTGTAAGGCCTTCCTTCCCTCCTTTTGTAGCTACTAAGGTTTATAATCTCACCACGCCGAACCGGCGCATCAGAGGGCATCCTGCGCACATGCCCATACCAACTAAGTCTTTTCTTACGTAACTTGTCTACAATGTTAGCAACTTGGAGTCTGGCCCGCACTACCTGATTTCGTACCTTATCCCTCAGGGTAATGTCCCACATCCACCTAAGCATGCACATTTCTGCTACTAATAGCTGACGCGTATGACTACATCTAGTAGGCCAACACCTGCCCCATATAACATAGTTGGTCGAATAACCATTTTATAAAACTTTCCTTTAAGTTTTATAGGGACCCTTTTGTCACATAAAACACCCGAAGCACCTCGCCATTTGGTCCACCCAGATCTAATACAGTGTAATATATCGGCATCTATGTTGCCATCTCCCTGCATGATAGAGCCGAGATATTTGATATAATGTGATAACATTTTTGGTTTAGAAAATGTGTGATTGATGGTTTAGTGTATGATGCCATGTTATGTACAGTGAAAGTGAGATAATTAACATGT
>JAOSBK010000005.1:39414039-39442008 GCA_027568895.1 Erythroxylum shatona | reverse complement strand
AACTTGCATACTTAGTCTCGTTGGAAAGATAAAAGAACAAGCTACAACTTCAAAGAAGGCAACTTTGGCCAATTCTAATTCAATTATTCCCGAATTTCCCTTAAATCAGCATACACGTTTTTATCCTCATGCAAAACTTAACATTTATTCTAACTTCACTTCTTCTATTTCAATCTTATTCAACCATTTCAATTTGACATTGGAATTTATCCAACACTCAACCCCGATTCATATGATTTCTTACATTCATCAACACAAATCAATTCCTTTTTCATAGCACAATGACATCTTAAAGATCGGGGCCCAACAAAGCCAATTCGTAATTATTATGATCAAATTGACTTCTCTAAATATAGTATTTGAAAACCTTCGAATTGAATTTATTAATGAATTGGATTCAATTACATTAATGAGATTGAATTAAATTCAATTTACATTGTTTGAAACAAATTCAATAATATTAGAATTTAATTCAATTATACTGTTTGAAACACAATCAAAATGAATTCAATTATTTCATATGACATTTTTACCCTTGACTAAAAAATAATTTTATTAAATAATAAACGTTCACTCTTACATAGAGCAAATTATAAATATCAATTTCATTATAAATGATATCATAAAAGAAGTTCATTATTAAAATGAAAAGAAAAAATTGATTACAAATGACATTAGGCTAGACCGAGTTATGAAGATAATAGAAAACTATTATAATTTGGAAGTTTAAAAATGCATAAACGAGCAGTAGTTCTTTTGCGTTGACAACTACAAAGTATTATCAAATTTTGAAATTTCACTCCAAATTACATAATATCATAACAAATTTAAGAAAATTATTTGTATCATAAATAAATTATTAATTCTTGTTCCTGAAAAAATAATAATATTTCTTTGTATTAAAATTCAACAATTTACAAATTATTATATATTTTACAAAATAATTAAAATTATACAATCTTAAAAATTCCCAATAACTTTAATTTTTTAATATATTTGTATCATAGAAATAATATTTTCAATATAATTTATTCTAAAATTATAAAATCAATTTAAAAATATTTTTAATAAAGGAATATAGTGAAACATAATTTTTTAAATTGATTCTAATATAATAAGAAAATAAATTATACAAAATATTAAAACATATATCTATGTTAAATTAAAAATATAAGCTTTTAATAAGAAACTATTGTTTTCAAATTTTAATTATAATTTTAACTATTTTAATTATCTAATTTTATTTTAGTATTTAATTGATTCCTGTAAATTAAAATCTTTCAATAATTTTTTAACAAGATATTATTATTTTCAAGGATTATTCTTTTCAAAATGTAAGTGTAAATTTTAATTATCTAATTGTATTCAATTATTTAGCTAGCTCTTTTAAATCATAATATAATTTAAAATTTTGTGAAAATCTTGTAGCTCTAAGAGTTTAAAAGAAACAAAGGAAATGCATGGGGTATTTGATTCTGCACTGAAGAGGAAGAATGAAGCTCATGTGCAGATCAGTGGTTATGTTGTCTCGTTTGTAATTCAATTCACGAGAGTTTATAGCTGAATTGAATTTATAAAAATTAGTAGGTTTTAATTACATATGTGGAATAACAACGACGAATAAGCGAAGTTGAGAGGCGATAGCATCTGTTGACGACAGCGACGAAAACTGGCGGCGACACCAATGAAAAACCTCTTGAAAATGAAAGACAGTTGAACTGAAAACTGTGCAAGTTGGGCAAAACGACGCTCCAGAAATGTGTCCAACATTTAAAAGCGAGTGTACAACGGGACCAGATTCTCTGGTCCACAAAATTTAGACCATCTATTTATGTGATTCCCATATAAATAGATGGTCCAAATTTTGTGGACCAGAATTGGTCCACAAAAAGTGGACCAGAGGATTTGAAGCCGTGTAGAACTCCTACTTAACGGCCCCCTTTGTTTTAATGTTTTGACCGTTAACGCCCCACCCAAACGCCGTCAACGTACTGGAGGGAAATGTATCAAAGCCAAAACTTAAAAATCAATTTTCACACAGACTCGGAACTCTTCGTTTCCCCGCCCGCTCCACACTATCTCTCGCTTTCTCCGTGGTTCATTTTGCCCTCAACTTGTAATCGAGGGCAAAATCGTTTGGAGCCCTAAAAATTAGGGTTACAGTGGCCTCAGTTACTGTCCAACTACATCGGGCGCTCTCTCTCTCTCTCGATATGCCTTTCGTTCTCATCCGATAGGTACCGTCTATTTAACTGATTCGTTTGAGGTTCTAGCTTCTGATTTTTGGATTGTAAATCTAAATCTAAACTTAAATCTGACTCACTCGTGTTACACTTGATTTGATAAATGTCGAGGTAGGACTTGCCATAGGTTTCTTGTAGTGAGTACTGCATCATTGAATATGTTGTCTTTAAGTTATTCATCGCAGTTACCTGACTTGTGCTATCCGACTTTTTCTTAGTGATTCAACGAAATGAAATGTGTGATAATTTCAGAGATGTTGATATTTCCTATTTTAGGTTACTTACATCTAAAAATTTGATGTACAATAAGTGTTTTTACTGGTCATAAGTCAACATCTCAGACATGTAAAGTGATTGAGTGTTAGCTGGATTGCGGTTATTTTATGATACAACTACATGATCCTCGGTAATTTATAATATGGAGATGCATTTCCATTAAGGGGAAACCTATTTGCAATGAGTAATTGGTGTATCTGATTCTTTTTTTGACCTAAGGTGCATTTGTGAATTTTAAATCAAATACAGAAATGAGCAGTTCACGGGTTAGAATCCAGTTGTTTTTTTCCCCTTAATGCTTCTGATTCTGCAATAATTGAAGCAAATTTAGGTCGTGAGCTGAGAGGTGGAACTGCTGTGGAAGTAAGCACACGAGAACACTTTATGGCAAAAGTTGCTACATCTAGTTCATTAGGATCCACTTCCCTTCAACTTGGTGGTGGTGCTCTGAAAGTTGGCCCGATGGTGAAAAGAAAGACCCCATCTGAACTTAGAGTAAGTTTTGGTTTCATTACCTTGTCTTGAACGTTGCTGGTGTTTACTTTTTGGCCACTCGGATCATTTATAAAATTTGTTTAGCCTGGTAGCATAATAACTGAGAGTGACGGGTAACTGTTTCATTGGAATGATGTTGACAATATATTTTTGCAATTTCATGCTTGACACCTGTCATACAGGGTTCTTTATTCATACTAGAATGAATTGTCAAGTGTAGATTGTATTCTCATCTTTTGTTGTATATGCTAATGCATTCATATAATTCTGTTTTCCCTTTTTTTGTTCAAAGGAAATAAACCACTTTGTTTGCCAATCAAGGGGTTTGAACATAGATTATACCTAATCTCATACTATCATAATAACACTTTCTTTTACCCCCTAGTTAGATTTCCAAATGCAAAAGACTACATTTGACTGTTGAATTTGTGCTTCATAAGAAGCGGAATCATTTAATTTAGCTTAATGCTTGAGGAGGACAGTCACTGCATCTGCCTTGGACTAATTTTCAATTTCTTAGTTGTTTTTTTTACTGGAATAACTGTTGCTTTTTGAACATTTCTGATGGTTTGCAGGGAGAACAGTTGAAGAGGAAAAATCCTATAGAGCTTGTAGATGAATCTCCAGCTCCATTACCTGTTTCAATGACGTAAGTTCCTACTCTTCTTCTTTTTCTCTTTAATGCTTGTATCTTATTGGCTTGGCTTGCTTACCAGTGTCTTCTTGCTTCTCAGTAATTCCACTGAAGTAGATAATGGGCTCAAGAAACCAGATTTACCAAAGAATCCTAGATACATTGACACCAGGGTGGATGAAGTGTTTCCTGCCAGAAAATCCAGGCTAAGGATGCTCTCTGGAAAAGAAAATTCAAAGGTAATAGCCATGACTGATGTAAAGATCTAAGTTTTTGAATGTGGATGTTGTTGTAGATTGATTTACTCTTTTCATTGTTAAAAGCAGGGAAATACATCCATTGAACAACCTAACAACCAAAAGAGTTTCTCCATGCTTTCAAATTTGGCTGCCAAGAGACAACTTTCATGGTAGATGTAACAGATTGTTCTTTGTACCTAATCTGAAGCAAGCATCAATTCAAATTTTCTCACAAATGTTTTATCTATCTCCTAACAGTGAGAAGAATTCTGTCTCCTCTACTGAAGTTTCCATGGATGGTATGATGCCAGCACACCAAACACTTGAGAGGTGTAGTCAAAGTATATTTCGCAGTGTTACTGAGATTTCATCAGGAGTAGAAAAATTCTCTGGCTCTTCAGTTGTTGACATGGTATGGTTTTTGAACAGTTTTTTTCCTTAATTACTTTTAAGTAAAAATCCACGCTTAAGAGCAAATATCCTTTCAGAATAAAGCATTAAAAGGACTTGTTGCTGGTGCACCTGCTCTAAGTTCTGTAGTGACTGCGGATTCTCTTGAAAAACATGCCAATAATACTTCAACTTCAGGGAATGTCTGCTCCGAGTTCTGTATTCCCAGCCTCAAGACTCCTCTTGATCTTACTTTGAAAACCAAAATGAGAGTGCTGTCCTCTTGTTCAGTTAGTTGGTAAGTATGCTACTATACCCTATGTCTCTTTATTCTACCCTGTTGTCTGTGCTTAGTCCAATTAACTCTTGACGCAGTTCACTTACATGTTTTTTTCTTTTTTTGATATTTTGATAAATGGTCTTCTAGAAAACAAGGAAAATTTCTTCATTCTATTTTTTTTGAATTCTTCCTGCTTGTATGCATAGTTGTCTAAATATCCAATTTAATTCTTTTGAGGCTCGAAACTTACCAATGGATGCAAGGGAGGAAGGTGTTACGCCATTAAGCTACTGGTCATTGGGCATTTTGATATATATTAGTTTATTATATAACAGACATTTGATATTCATTCATAAAGTAAAAGAACATGCACTTATTTACGTCAATCTGTCTAGAGATGGCATTAGGCGGGCTGGGCTTGGGCCCACTTGACCCGGGCGACCCTCTTTTTCATTTTGAAAATGATGTTGTTTTGCTTAAAATGTCATCGTTTGTACTTAAACATTGGGAATTCAAGCTGGGCTGTATATCCTGGGCCCGAGTGGCAGCGGCCTGTTGAATTTGGGCTGGGTTAGATTCGGGCTCAATGTCATCCCTAAATCTGTTATTGAATATTTTCAGGACTTCTTTTTCTAACCTGAGAAATCTTTGAATGATAATGTTAAATGAACAGCTTATGTAATGACAAACAGTAGTTTTGCTTTATAGCAGCTATATAGCTGGGCTATTCAACTTTTACTCTGATCTTGTGGAGATAAATAAATGGTTTTATTATGGGGATTTCTGGTTAACAACAGATGTGTGTTTGTACCTTGCTATGTGTTTTCTTGTTTCTTTTTCCTTCTCTCTTCTGCATTATTTGAATCCCAGGTAATCTCAATAGGAAAGATCTGGTGAATATTTTCATTTGTAGCATTGCCATGTTCATCTGATTTTAAGAATTGCAGATTTTCCCTTTGCTGAATCTTGACCATGGATATTATCCATTTTATTATTTCTTTCTCCTATTATTGGATATTTATTCCTTCTTTTATTTTATTTGTAGGGTTTCATGTAGCTCATCTATGTCCTGTGCTGAATTTGGGCTTAATGACTTTTACGTAATTGATGCGTTTGTTGCCAACTTTTGAAGAGCTCTGCTAGTTCCTGAACTTCTGATCTATGATCTCTTTTTTGTTCTAGATCCTCTACCTTTCCTTAAGGACTTATCTTTGGGATCCGACATGCTATGTCGAAAAATGTATATGATTTCACAGTAATCTTGTCACAGTTGGCTAACACCCAGTTTTGCAATTTGCAGGATTCATAGGTCAATTATGTGCAGTACATACCTTGGTGTGCCATGTGCCATTCCTCAATTTGGTTCTGCAGATCATAGTAGCTTAAAGCAAACATTATCTACTGAAGTTTTAAAGTCTAATGTTCTACACTCCTGGGTTTACCCTCAATCTACATTACCACCATCTGTCATAACTGTATTGGCCTCAGTAGGAGCAGAGGAAGGTTTGTTAAGTGTGAACATAAGTTGAATACCTCTGATTTCATTTCTTTTCTGAACTTTTTTCTTCTACAATGTGGAAACAGATTTTTTAAGGAAAAGGCAACTGTCATGGGAAGAGTCATTTCGCAGTCTTTATTACATGCTACGAAAGAATATTTGCAATATCTTCTATGGTAAATTCCAATGCCGATTCTTGTGCAATATTTTAAATTGTTCTCCCACATTAAACACTAGTTCTCTAAAGAGATTCTAAAAATGTTTACAAAATATCAAGTTTATGGTCATGCTTATGACATGGTCGAATTTGCATATAGGGTGCAGATAGATTTCTAGTCATGCCTGTCTCTTTATTGTTAATCTAGTTGTTATTAACACTTTTCCATGCCATCCTTTTGGTTTGGGCTTGGTAATTTGAGGTATTCAGAAAATATTAATCAGAAAGCAATTTTCAATTATGAACTTTTACCTTAAACTTGAGATTTATGTCCCTATTACATTGATCATACATTAAATTACTGTTTTCTGGTTGTAGTTTGTGCTTCACATTTTGTGGTGATGTTCATCGCTAGCGAGGAACCAGGGAAATCCAAATGCAATGCATACATCTCTCAGTCAACAAGAAGTTTGAGGTCATTGCTGAAGGAGCATGTAAGATATTCTGGTTATTGATGAATTTTCTGGTTTTTTTAATCCCTGTTTGGTCATTTCCTTTTCAGTTTGTCCTACTATGGTGGCTATGAATAGCTTTGAACTAAACTGCTTCTTGATAGAACATATCCTCTAGGATTTGAATGTTCTGATATGATTGCTTTTTCATTGAATTCTGAAAGTCCTAAAGTTTGGCCTCCTTTAATTTTGTATGGATTAGGATGTTTGTTTCTCTATGCCACTTTGCAATTCTAAGGAAGAGCAGGTCACTACTGAATATCTACTTGAGCTGTCAGAGATCGAGAAACAGAATTTAGGCCAGGTTTGCTGTTGTTCCTTTTCCATTAGCCTATCTCATTGTTTTTCAGTACCTAATTTAACAATAAATTCCTTTATCTGATATTTGGATTATTAAGATTGCAGCTAATTTGGATGGTTCTGCTTTCAAGATCCTTAGGCTCTCCATTCTAATTTGTTTCTTCTGGTGGACATTAATTGGTGTTTTCTCCAAATGTGCAGACTCGAAAACAAAGTTCACTATTTGATATTGATAATAGCCCTCAGTCTGTGCTGGCTTTCTATGGAAATAAGAGTGTGCATGGATTATATGATATTTTGTTGAACTACAGGTGGTACAGTTTCTACTTTGATGAGCTGTTGGTTTTCAAAAAGATTTTATGTATAGTGTATTTCCTTACCTATTTGTGTGGCTTGTCTTCAGGTCTTTCCTTACCTATTTGTCTGGAACAGATGTTCCTGTATTATATTCGCCTCTCCCATTTCAAAATGCTTCCATTTCTACTCCAGAGGTGGGTGATATTATGCTCTGTGCTTCTTAATTTGTTTAGTTGGATTCACTACAACTCGAGTTTAAACATCAAAAAGACTTGATATCATGATTGTCTCTATATTCTGGTTTCTTGTTTAGTCATGATTTTTGATGTGTTGTAAAGGCATGCCTTCTTTTGATGTGATGATATTTCAATGCAATTGCCCACACTTGCTCTGCTATTGTGGCCAGAACTCTTTCACAAGATATAGAAGCTCAATTTTGTTGTCATTACAAATGTCTTGTTCCAATGGAAAGTTTTACTTGCCTTTTCTTGGTGCTTGATACGAGTATGCTCTTTGACAGCTTGTATCCTTGTTTCACAGATAAAATGCATGGAGATGAAAAGAACCGATCATGGTGAATCAGTGCAAGGTTTCTGTTCTAGCATCGAAATTAAGGGTGACTATGTTCCTTCTTGGATTGTTTGCCGTGTTTGCTCTCTCCTGGCTTCTGAAGGGAAGAACTTTGAGGCAAGGTAAGATAAATTGATATAGCATCTTCAGCTTGTGTAAATGGAGCAGGAAACTCTGTAACTTGGTACTAAACTGTTGCTATGATTTTGGTAATTTTCAGCTTCATCACAGAACATACCTCAACTGGCTTGAATGTGGCCCTCGGAACAATCTGTCAGAAATCTGATTTTCAAGCTTCAACAATTGATTGTTTGCAACAGAGCAGTCATGCTTTTGGCTTGGAAGCTATTGTTACTCATTCCTTGCAGTCAGGTTTCTTAAAAGGTTTGAAGTACAATGATGGTTCTTATACAGCTTCTTTGTCTCCCATATAGCATTTTGTGTTTGTGATCTACGTAAAAGATGTAATGTGCATGATTCCGATGAAGAATCAGCCCGGAGAGATATTAGAGGGGAGAAATTTTGTACTTTATCGTGTATAATCTTATTTCACGGAAGTAACTCATTGTGACAGACCCTACGCTTTTCCTGAAATGTCTGTCAACTATAACTTATTTTGCTTAATATGATCAGCTGAAAATTCCATTTCCTTTTTCTTTCTTTTGCAGTATGAGATTTTAGTTTCATGTTTCACATGTGATTGCCATTAGTAACTCACATGTGATTGCCATTAGTAACTCATTCTTAATCATTTGGTTAACATAATGGGTGGTTGAAGGTTGATTGAAATCATAACAATAATTAGGTTAAGTTTGGTTCAACCAAGCATCTGCTTGTAACGTTATGTTGGCGTTTTAAGAAAGCTGCATCACTCAACTGGGAATTCATATCATGAAAGCATCTAAAAAGGGGAATTTACCGATAGCCTGCCTGACGATAGATGAAATTTTAGTGACGTCTGTTTGTAGGTAACTGAGAGAATAAAGAAAAGGAGACAGAATTGGAGAGAGAAAAGAGAATCAACAAATCATTTTTTTTGAATACAAGAGTAAAAAAACGAGGCCTAAATCTCAGGGCGCAGGTGAGTTGGTAAGGGGCTCTCTTGGCTTAAGTGAGGTCACGGGTTCGAACTGTCTTCATGTATGCAGTCGTTTAAAACTTGGGGCCAGAGTTTTGCCTCCCGCAAGGGACCTACCCGGCTCGAGCGGGGATTAGTCTGGGTGTGGATGGCTTAAAGGTGCCTTCCTATAGTTGGGACCCTTCTAGAACACCTCGTGGGCAACCAAAAAAAAAACGAGGCCTAAACAGAGGGCCTTGGGGTTAAGACCCCAGACGCATCCTTAAAAAGGATTGCAAGGTATCCTGAAGGGGGATGGGTTAAAGAAGTAAATCCAGGTCCATACAATTTCGCATTAGAAGCCAACCAATCAGCGCAACGATTTCCTTCGCGAAAGACATGGCAAACTTGAACCGTCCAGGATTGCGCCAGTAAGGCGTAAATTGTCTGCACCAAGGAGGAATTCGTGGGTGGGTGTGATGTAGATGGTGATAGGATGTTGATAACATCTAAGGAATCGACCTCAAGGTATACTCGCCGGTATCCCATACCCCAAGCCAGAATCAATCCTGAATAAACTCCCCATAATTCAGCTTCCAAAGGCGAGCAAAGGCCCAAATTGTGTACAAAACCTCCCACCTACCAGCTAGTACTATCACGTAGGAGGCCCCCAGAGGAGGAAGTCCGGTGGGATACTGATATAGCTCCATCTGTATTCAGCTTAATCCATCCTTCATTAGGTTTTGTCCATGCGATGTTCCTTGTGTTACTAGTCGTATAGCCTACTAGAGCCCGAGCCGTAACTGTACTAGCCTTGAGCACCCAAAAAGCATAGTCGAGAATAGTATGTTTATTGACAGTTGGCCAGGAAAATTGGATGTCAAAACCAACAGGATATACCGAATAGCAGTGACCATCGTAGTCCGGTAGTCTCTGTATGATTACGCAAATTGGAAGTCAACCACTCGACGCGACTCTGCAAAGAGATATCTGTCTGCTCCACATCATAATTGAACTGTAGCCAGAATTGCCGCACCCTAGAGTAGTCGCGAAGAGCATCTAAGCAAGTTTCAGGCCTACCACAATGAGAATAGTATACGTCGGTGGTGATGTGTCGGGCAGCCCGTAGCTGATTGGTCAATAATTTACCTTGAGCTGCTAACCATAAGAACGATCTGATCCGCTATGAGCCGTGCCATTTCCATATCAAAGACCACAATCGACATGAGGAGCAATTCCTAAAGGACGTGTATCACACTGTCAGAATATAACATTCCTTGCGCAACTCGCCTTATTCTACGCTACTCGCTGTTTCTTCCTTCTAAACGACTCTGTTTCTCGTCTGCTGCGTTTCTCTGTTACGTCAAAGAAGAAAGGCAATGCAGAAAGCTACGCAGGAAGCAAGAAAAAAAAAAGATAGGTAATGTTTACTCTTAATTATATTGTAATTCTTATGAACCCTATTCACAACGCCGTCCTTATGTATAACAGCTGCGTGTCTATAGAAATTAGGCTAGTATCTATATGATGTAACAGACGACCACGATGAAATGTCAGGAATATTGTCCATGTCTCATCTGTCTCTCACACACTCTTTCGTCTCTCTCTCTATTTCTGGGTACTGTGTACGGGCCATTTTTCTGTATCTTTTACTGTTTTACACTTAACAACTTAGTATCAGAGTAGGATGAACCTCAGAGCACCATGGCCGAAGGAACCAGAGCTGCTGAACTACGGCGAATGGAGGAAAACTTGAAAATTCTGTTGGAAAACCAGGTAACGAATGAGAAGTTGCTGGTAGAATGAGAAGTTGCTGGAAAACACTCTTTTAAGTGCATCACTGACTAGAGCTGCACTTAAAAGAGAGGTCTACACGACTTCTACCAGATTCAGTAAAATAAACTTCCCATTATTTGAAGGAAGTGGAGTTAAAAGATGGTTTTACAAGTGCGAGTAGTTTTTTGCACCAGATCTTACACCGATGGAAAAATGGGTGGGCATCGCGACAATGCATTTAGAAAGGGACGCATAGGAGTGTTATCAACTCCTCAAAAGGGGGCGAACTACCGCTAAAGCGATTGGGTGGGACGAGTTGTAACGAGGCAATAATACAATGATTTGATAAGGAATTGTTTGACAACCCTATAGGAGAGTTTAAAAAGCTCAAGTAAGATGGATCAGTGCAAGATTATTGTGTGAGGTTTGACAAATACTCTAACAGGCTCACATTGTCTTTTGAATACCTCCAGGGGTTGAAGCCTAAGCTAGAGGTGGTAGTGAAACTCTTAGAACCCCGCACCTCCATCAGGCATACTCCTTGACATGGAAACGAGAAGCAGTATAACTGTTCATTCCACAACCCTGCTAACCAAGGGTTTCAGCGGGTCACACCTCCTTCAGGAACAGGTAATCTGAACAGGAAGATGGGTTCCCATGTAAGTGGGTGAAGTCGAACCCAATTGTAGAAGGGCATACTTCTGACTCCCAACTCCTAAGGTATAGTTGGCTGGGGAGAGTTAACATGTAACTCAATGCCAATCAAAACCATAAGCAGTAGCGATTTTGATGACGCGAATGGTTATGTTTCTAGTGTGATGAGAGGTACATGCCTGACCATAAGTGTCGGAAGAAGTAGCTTCACTTATATATGTCTGAGGAGGATGGAGAAGCTGAGGAGGAATTGAGAATCAAAGGAGGAAAAGAAGGATGGAACTGGAACAACCTAACATCTTACTCCAAGCATTGATCGGAGGGACTGAGAAGATGGAGTACAAACAAATGCGAGTGATGGGGTATCACACACATAGGGCCATACAAATACTGATTGACTATGGTAGCACTCATAATTTTGTCAATGAAGCGTTAGTTCAGAGGAGTCCAGAGAAGGTAGCATCTATTCCTAACATTAGTATCATAATAGGAGGGGACCTTCGTATCAACTGCCAACAATGGTTTCGAGGATTCACATGGGACATGTAATGTGTTTCTTTCATTACAGATGCACTGATCATTCCATTAGGAAGTTGTGATGTTGTTTTGGGTGTGTAATCGCTAATAACCTTGGATGATATTCTGTGCAATTTTAAAGCGCAAATCATGAAGTTTTCATGGGAAGGGAACTTAATCACACTAATAAGCAACAAGAGTACAAGAACGATGTTGGCTCCAGGATGAGATTAAGCAAGCTAATTAAAGGAGCCAAGGTTGGGGGCCTCTATATGTTACAGCTTACTACTCTAGTCAAGGAGTGCTTTCAACAAATGAGGTTAGAAGAACAAGAACCTATAGAAGTTGAAATTCAATCCCTGCCAAAGTTTAGGGCCCTATTTCAAGAACCTCGACAACTTTCTCCAAATAGAGACCAGGATCTTAGGATCCACCTTAAAGGAGTGGATTCTGTGAATGTCTGGCCTTATCGTTATCAGGAGAACAAAAAGATGTGATCGAAAGAGCATTGTTGGAGTTGCTTCAATAAAGGTTTATTCGCCACATTTTAGGTTTGTACCCTTGAGCGCCTTAAGTCTAAGGATATTTGCATCATTGCTATAATGAGATTATCATTGACATTATAATAGATTATCCATATGATTGTCTCATGGTAGGTCATCCAATGTACTTACTACTTTTAGCAAGCATCCACATGTTAACTCTAAACAACTCATGCTTACAACTTATAAGATCCATTACTTGATCTAATCAAGGAGTATAACATGTACTAGTCTATCCAGATTAATAATGTCCCATCTCATTAATCCTATGACTGGGGGGATAATTTAGACACTAACATAATTACACATAATATGAATTTCATTATCATAATCTCATCTTGATTTCCTTCATGCTATGTAATGTATTAATGACTTCATTAATTTGATTTAATATCACTATCAATTCATAAAGAACATGAACATCAAATTAACGAAAATGCCTTTTTATTAATCATAAATATTTATACAACAAGTGCTAAAGGTGATTGCTTTTAGAGCACTTCTCTAGCAAAACCTAGATACCAATTTTTTTGATATTGATAGTTTACTAAGTGCTTCCCTAATTCTTTGTTTCAATCTTGTTGCCCATAAATTTTACTTGCTTTAGTTTTATTTCTTTTAAATTAAAAATCAAAACTAATTATGTAAACTAGAAAAATAGGATAATGGTAATTACTAGTACTCATAGTCCTCGTGGAATCGACTCGTGCTTAGCGGTACTAGTTATAACTACGTCGTGCATTTGCGGTTAATTCAACATTGACTAACTTAGAAAAAGTCAATCAATTGCCAAGTTTCACCTACATCGAGCATGAAGTAGGATGAAGCAATAGGTTGATCGCAAGCACATCAACAGAGAATTTGAGGTTGGAGACTTGGTGTTCTTGAAGTTACAACCATATAGACAATACTTGGCACGCTGAAGAACCAATAAAAATCAACTTCACTATATTACAGACCTTATACAATGGTAGAGCGAATAAAATCCATGGCTTATAGGTTGGAGATATCAGAGGGATCTAACATCCATCCAACCTTTCATATATCACAACTAAAGAGGTGTGTCGCCAAGAATGCTCCTACTTCTATGGAGTTACCTCATTTATTACATTATGTGAGTAAACAATCGGAGGCCATCTTGGATCGTTGAATGATCAAACATCACAATTGATCACAAACTCAATTACTGGTGTAGTGGCCAGGTTTTCCAGTAGAAGAAGCCATATGAAAACCCTTATTCCAGCTTCAGAAGTGTTATCTAGATGCTAACCTTGTGGAAAAGTTTCTAGAATGAGGAGGTACTATTATGTAAAAGAAGAAGAATCATATAGAAAGATGTGTAGGAAGCAAAAAAGAGAAAAATAAACGATAGTTACTATTTAGCTACTGTTAATTTTATCGTAATTCTTACATACACTGTTTCACAATGTTGTCTATATATGTAATAACGTGTATCTACAAAAATCAGGCTAGTACTTATATGATGTAATAGATGACCACGAGGAAATGATATAGGAATATTGTCTGTGTCTCATCTCTCTCTCACACACTCTTTTGCCTCTCTCTACATTTTTGGTACTGTGCACAAGCCATTTTTCTGTGTATTTTGCACGTAAAATTCTCTAACGCTCATGAGTTCCTTTTGTAGAGAGCGGATTTTTTGTCTAATGCTACTCTATCTATCCCTGTCTAATTCAGAAAATGTCGTCGTTTTATTTAAGGATCATTCCTCAATTTCTTTCTTATTTTCTTTTGCTTCCTTTGCACTACCAATGCAGCTACCAATGTCTCCACCATTTCCTTGGACGAAGGCTACACACCTCTCTTTATTGCGGGTTAATAATAATAATAATAATAATAATAGTAATAATAATAATAATAATAATAATAATAATAATAATATAAATAATTAATCAAAGTTTAAATTTAATTTAATATTTTTCTATAATTTATAAATTAATTAAACAATTTTAATAAATTAATCAAAATTTAAAATTTTTATCTTAAAAATTTTATTAAAAATTAAAATTAAAATAATAAAAAAAATATGTGTCACAGATGTGACACAAGTGTCATGCCTGTAACACAAATGAAAAACTCCCATGATACTTCATGTAAAATTATTTTGGTTTCTTTTTTATATTTTATCATTATAATTTTATTTTTTAAAATTAATAGTAACATAATTAAAATTAAAATTTAATTTATTTTTTATTAATCTAATATTAGTAAAATTAAAATTAAAATGATAAAAATAAAAAATAAAAAATAAAATAGACTCACACAGGTGTGAGATAAGTGTCATGGACGTGACATTTATGTTTTAAGTCACTTCAACTAGTTCATGTTGATATTTGTAGCCCAATTAAGACTTCCTTTTATAGTAAAGCTAACAGTTTCTTACTCTTCATTAATGATTTTGCTCGTAAAGCTTAGGTTTATTTTTTTAAGAGGAGGGATGAAGCTTTTGGAGCCTTTAAAAGATTCAAAGCCAAATTGAAAACAAGAATGAATTTGCCATCAAGCTTTGAGAAAGAATAAAGGAGAAGAGTTCATGTCTATTAAGTTTAACGAATTTTGTAAAGTTAATGACATTCGTCAAATTTTGACAGCTCGACACTCTCCACAACAAAATGAACTTATGGAACATAAAAATAGATCCATTCATAATATTGTAAGAAGCATGCTCAAAAGCAAAAATATGCCTAAGGAGTTTAGAGTCGAAGCTGTCACTTGTGTTATGTACTTATCTAACATATCCCTTAATCACGTAATTCTAATCATGATGATACATGCAAGTGCACAAAGTCACAAGTAATAATTCAGAAGTATTCAAGCATCGTATTCATAAGGAATTAATTAATTTACTAACTATTAAACTACCATGTCACGACTCTATTTAGGTAACCGAAAGTATTAATTTAGGAAATTAATTAAGCTAAAAGTAAACTACCTATAAAATATGAAATCGATAATAAATATATGAAATTAACCAAATAGAAAATCCTAGGATTCTAATGGTTCCACCTAATCAATTATGCAATGCAATTTATAGCAGTCGAAATTAATCTCTAACAGGCCTAGTACTTTATTGGTTTAACACTAATGAACTTTAATGATTGTCAACCGAATGCTCTAACGTATGTGATACTTGTTGTCGCAACTTATTACCTATATCCCAATAGAATAAAACACTATATGTCTATATGAATTACTAAATTGAGTCTCATTAAAAACATGCATCCATTCACGATTACATACACATTCACATATATTTCTATCCTCAACATGCATGTTATTTCATCCAGCTAAACCTAGGACTAAACTATCTCTATTGAGAATCACCCAATCCTTTCAAATCAATTAACTGTTAGCCAGACAATTAAAAGCATTAAACACATAATGAAATAAACAACCAAGTTAGCAAGTAAATCAGTTCAAACCACCATATATCCTATACACACAATCAATTAGGCTTCCTCATGGAATCCTAATAAATGAAATTAGTTTATGTTATTAATAATGAATCTAAACATTTTCAATAAACTCAGAGAATTTATTCAATCAAATTTAGAATCCAAACTAAAATAAAAATAACAAACTAAACCCTAAAATTACTCCCTTGAGAAGAACGAATGCGTAGCCTTTAATCTCCAACGTGAGAGCCTCCTATTATATTGGCTGGAACTCTCCTCCCTCTTTAGTCTTTTCTTTTTGATTTTTTCATGTTATCAAACCCTAAGAAACTTTCTTAACAAAGGTCTTTTTATGTGCAACAACGTCCCCCTTCAATCTCATCGTGCCCTCCAATTTAAGAGTTCCAAAATAATTAGGAAACCTAGTTAGTTCAGGGAACTGATTTGTGCCAGAGCTTTGACGTGCTTTCTAGGTGTAATCTCCACCTCTTTTTGACTCAGTCTCTTTATAAATTTTGTAGGTTTGGATGTCTCTATGGGCTCTTGAATCACCTCAATTGGACATGTACAACTCAAGATATAACCTAATCACTATGACTTGGTCAGCAAATATCGGGTCAGCAGTTAGTTCTTAAGATATGTACCTTACAATCTCCTTCGTTCTTCATTGTCTTTACCTATTTAGGTTGTTGTAAACCACAACAACAAAAGAAGGATGTCTCTAATGATTGATTGCTGACTCTGATATTTGTTCTTTATTGATTTCGAATTATCAAACGACAGAACTAGGCTTTGACTTCTTCAAATGAATTGTATTCCATCCTCCTAGCTTTGTCTAAGATTTTGAATATCCCTAATCGGAGTTGAAACGAAGAAGATATCTTTAAAAGATTGAACTATGCACGTTTCTAAACAAAAATCACCTTTCACCTATAAAAGTAAACATAAATCAAATTTAGGTGGTTTACTAAGGTAAAATCCATCAAAGAGTAATCAAAACGTAAGCAATTGAGGGCATAAAATATAATATAAATGTAGCTTATCATCCCCTACCAGAAGTGTTCGTGGGATGACACCTCACGAAGCTTAGAGTGGTAAGAAGCCTAACGTCTCTCATTCTTAAGTCTTTGAAAGCATTGCATATGTGCATCTTCCTAAAGCTATGAGATCAAAGTTAGATCACAAAAATGAAAAGTGGTCCTTCATTGGATACAACTCAAATTCTAAGGGCTATAAGTTGTCTAATCGTACTTATCGAAATATTGTGATTAGTAGAGATGTTGATTCTAATGAAGAAAACTCTTGGAAGTGGGATGTCTCTTAAAATAAAGAAAGTATTTCATATCCTATACTTGAAGATTCAAACTATGAAGAGCATGAAGATATTGGTGTTACACTTGACTCACCAAAGGATGAATCTTCTTCTGTCTTGCATAGGGGTTCTAAAATAATGAGAAATCTAAGAGATCTTTATGAATCCAAAATAATGATAAAAAAACACAATACTATTTTATCTCTTTGTCGATTTTGAGCCACTACACTATAAAGAAACAGTACAAGAAGAGAAATAGAGACTTACAATAGATGAAGAAATCCAAGCAATTTAATAGAATGAAAAATTATAGTTTTCTACTCTTCCAAAAGGGTAAAAGGTGAATTGTGTGAAGTAGATATATAAATTCAAAAGACATACTAAAAAAAAGTAGAGAGACAAAAGCCAAGACTTGTCGCTAAAGGCTATAGTTAATGACATGAAGTCGATTATGATGAAGTGTTTCCTCCTATGGCTTGATTGTAGACAATTCGTTTAATCATCTATCAAATGGATGCCAAATCTGCCTTGTTGAATGACTACCTTGAGGGGGAGGTGTATATCCAATAAACATTGGGGTATATGGTGAAAGGACATGAAGATAAAGTGTTAAGGTTGAAGAAGATAATACGACTTAAAATAAGCTCTAAGAGCTTGGAACAATTATATTGATAAATATTTTCAAAGCCGTGGATTCATCAAAGGTCTACAAGAACACACTTTTTTTTTATATATCAAATAAGGTGAAAATGGAATCATTCTTCTTGTATTCCTATATGTTGATGACTTAATCTTTATAGGCAAAAATCTAAAGATGTTTGATGAATTCAAGAAGACAATGGCCAAAAAATTTGAAATGATTGATATAGGACTTATGTCCTATTATCTTGGCATTAAAGTAAAACAAGATGGAATTTTATTTCACAAGAGAATTATGTAAGAAAAGTTCTTAAGAAATTCAAGATGAAGAAATGCAAGCTCGTGAATATCCCAACAATAAAATTGTCAAAATTTAATGCAGGTGAAAAGGTGGATCCAACTTTATATAAAATTCTTGTGGAAGAGTGAGGTATATGACTTGCACAAGGCCTGGCACTTTTTTTAGAGTAGAAGTTGTAAATTGTTTCATAAAAGGTTTAACTATCACTCACATGATAATGGCTAACATAATTATATTATATGTCAAAGGTATTTTAGATTATGGCTTGCATTATTATTCCTCATTCACTTTCAAACTTATTGGTTATATTGATAGTGATAGTGATTGGGATGGTGATATTGATGATAGAAAGTGCTCAAGTGGATTTGTATTTTTATGGTGATATTGCCTTTACTTGGAGTTCAAAGAAGTAACCCCTTATGACTCTTTGTATATATGAACTTGAATATGATATGGCTACTTCTTGCGTTGCTCATGCAGCGTGGCTAAGAAGATTGTTGAAGATGTCACATATGGCTCAAGATGAAGCTACTACTATTTTCATAGACAAAAAATTTGCCATAGCATTGGGAAAAAATCCTAAGTTCCATGATCAAAGCAAGCATATAGATACAAACTTTCATTTCATGAGAGAGTGCATTGAAAACAAAGAGGTTGATCTTTCTTATGTGAAAAGAGATTGTCAAGTTATTAATACTTTCATTAAAGGATTAAAGTTTAAAAGTTTTGCAAAACTGTGCATGTAATTGGAGTCACTAAGAAGAATCTTTAATGAGGGGTGTTAGAAAATGGAGTAATTATATTAGTGGATAAATTAATTAAACTTGATTCATTTACTTGGTTTATGTATTTTTCTCATGCATATATCTTTACATTCAAGAATTTATAATTTCTAAAAGTTATAATTTTAATAAGTTCATTGTATCTTATGTATTATGAGGTGTCTTATACACGTACAAATGTCTCATGTACCAATGCATTTGAAACCAAGCCTAGAAGACAAGAAATCAAAGTAAAGTGAATTTACAAAAGAGAGTTTGATTGTTCTTCCTTCTCTACTTATTTCCTTATCTTCCTTCACCTATAACCCTTAATAAACCACTTATAATATCCACAAAGTCCAAAAAATCCCTGACATTACTGAATAATTTTTTGTATGGACCAATTTTATATAACTTTCACCTTTGGAGAATTAATGGATACTCTTTGGATATTAATAAAGTGCGCCATATATTCTATTTAAGATGCAATAAAAGAGCATTTAGAAAGTTTAATATAAAGTTGATGTTGTTTCAGAATTTGTAACATTCGTCTCAAATGAATTTGCGTTTGGGTGAAGGATTTTTGTATTACTAAAGAATACTAGCACAAACCTTCATAAATATGGTTTCATGAGGCTTTGAAAGGTTGTAGTGGTGTTTTTGAGCCCAAAAGACATTATCAAGAATTCATAATATCCTTCATATGTTTTGAATTTTGTTTTGTAGATGTCACTATCATACTTTTTAATATTTTGGTAACCTGCTCAAAGATCAAGTTTAGAGAAATAGGTTACGCTATACAATTTATTGAACAATTCTTCCATTGAGAGAATATGAAACTTATGTTTGATAGTTTGATAGTTTGATAGTTGATTTCTTGACAATCTACATATAATCATTGTAAGCCATCCTTTTTCTTAGTTAAAATCACATGTGTCGTATAATGGCTTATATTGTAATTAATATTACCTTGATCCATTATTTCATCCACCAGACTCTAAACAACCTCTTTTAAACTCCGAAGTGATAATAAGGCTTAAGATTGATAGCTTTGCTAAAAAAAGGTCTGCATTTATCCAACATAGTTTATAGCATATCTTTCTCCTTTGTATTCAAGAAAGTTTTACCGAAGTCATTATCATATAAAGGAATAAATAGTGTGATTTGGTTCATATTTATATGAACAAATTTTGACAAATAACATCTTTCAAAGACATTATTTTTTCTATCTTCTTTTTTGAAACCAACTAGAATTTTTTTCTTATATTCACTATGTAGTTCCATAATTTTCCCTTTCCGGTCCAATCTCATGACACTCTTATGATAATTGTATACAATGTCATTAAGAGAGAATAAACAATGTACCTCTAACACCATATCACTCTCACTTATATTAATAACTAATCCATTGATCATAACTAAATGGTTATTCATTCTCTAATAGCCCTTCTTCACATAAATGGTCACTAGCTTTATCTCTATCACTTGGCAATTCTTCCTTCTCATCATACTTACATATATAAATTTGTGGGTACTTCCCCATCCATTATTATATGTATAAGTTGATTGTTATCTTGCTTGAAAACCTTTATTTACTAAACTTAAGGGAATTGGTTCCAGTTATTACTTATAATGGGATAGTAACTTATCCCTATATCTCTTTTTTTGTTTTCGTATAATCTTCCTCTTTTTCTTTTTCAACTACATACGTCTATAACACATGCCTTATGTTGGAAAATTAGGGCATGATCTAATCCCATCTGCAGCTAAATAATTACAAAATTTTTTATATGATTTCTCAAAAGACAAGATCACTTAGATTTTATACCATGATTAACACATGAAATATAATAAATAAAGGATCATAATTTGTACTTTATTACAAAACTTGATCCTTTTCCTATCATTTACCTTAAACTATTTTTGAAAATTGGTTTATCTCAATCACTATAGCCATACAAATATCCAGCCTATAATGGTATCCACAAACTATTAAGAGAACTTTGGAACTATTATAGAGAATGTTAGGTAAAAATTGTTAGCTCCCTTAGAGAATAAATCCATTTATAATTGGTTTTTGATATTTTAGTAATTTAATTGAAAAATTATAATTTCAATTAAACTTTAAATACCAATTATTCCTAAATAAGATCCAATATCTCATTTTAATCCTTATTTATTAAATATTTCATATCTAATCATAAAAGTTTCTCAAATTTTATAATAAGCCCAACTTGATTAAAACACATTTTCTCTCTTCAAACTGTTCTTTATGTGTGATCTATTATGTTCGCAAATATGTTGACAATAAATATAAATTATAACCCTAAATTTTATTTATGATTAGATAAATTAAACTTCTTTAATTTATCTTTAATTCTCTAATTATACAATTTATTCATAGATTAAGATTTACGTCTAGTAATACATCATGACTACCTAAATATGTAGGAATATTAAAGTGATTTTGACTAATCATTTTATGCATAATTTCTTCATATAATTTAATCATTTCATCATATAATATTATGATTAGATATAGAGTATAAAATTAATGTCTAATCTATCTGAGTCAAATCATGTTAGATCTTTATTATTAGTAATTGATTCAATTGATGACATTTGAAGACTATTTCCAAAATATCATTTTACCTTGGCTAAGGACTTTTTAAATTAACACTAATCAAAACAATGGAACATGCTCCCTAATTATTTTAGGATGATGAGTCCGATATTGATCACTCATCTACTTCCATATAGTTTATGCAATATCCAATAACTACCGACTGAGTTACCTTTGATTGGAATAGGTCATAAGTAGTTACAAAATATAGCAATTTCTGTACAAGATACTCTGGTGATCTCAAGTTAATGGATCACTTATACAATTATCAGACTTAAGAGTTTCTATAGATATATAAGTAATGTTCCAAATAGGTTTCTTATATAAGGTCAACTCAATGAACTTATTCTTTAACAAGCACCCATCAATATCTCTATACTTTAGTTTATTAGATTGACTACTTCTTACATAAGAAACATAATGTTTGTTGGTCTTTTTATACTTTATTAATATTCAGTCCCAATATAATAATGATTAGGAATAACTTAGAAATAATACAGAAATGTAATATGAATATCATAATTACGATCTTATCAAAATTTTACTTGCAATGTATATTTATCCCATGGGCTTTACTATATATATTTGAATATATCTAAAATAAAGAATGTATTTAAATAATTATGTCTAAACTACATTCAATTGACTATATGACATAAAATAACACCTTCTACATTTATGCCTATGTGCGTACTTTTTCTTACACTAGAAGCATAATCTCTATCTTTCATTTCATCTAATTTTCATAAATTAGTCTAATAGAATTTTGTAAGTTCTAGGACTGAAGGTTCGATTAAGAAGTAATTTAGACTATCAGTTAGTTGAGTCCGAAATCGAGGTAAGGATACCTTAGGACTTTACCCTTAAAATAAAGTACCATTTTGTTATTAATAAATTATATTTTAAATTAGTCATTAATTAAATTGAGGATTAATAATTACATACATGAATTATGTTTGTTTTATTTCACTAATAATTAATTAAATTGACGATTAATAATTAAATACATGAATTATGCTTGTTTTATTTCACTAATAATTAACAAAGTCAAGGTGTTTCATGCTTATATTTTTAATATTTTGTTACATTTTTATAAGATGAATTGCTTGTTAATTTGACGAATAATATGTTGATTAAATAGAGATTGGTGAATAATATGTTGTGAATAATTGGTAAAAATATCGGTGGCTTGCCTATGATAGCTTCATTCGTTGGTCTTAAAGGGATAGATTGTGTCAATTTGAGTGGGATGATGGCTAGGTATCTATCCGTGGAGTAGATACTGGGGTGTCCTGAGTCCCAAAAATGTCCTGTGCCGATGGTTAGATACCAGAGTGCTACTGAGATATCCTGAGTCTTAGGAATATTTTGTGTTGATGGCTAGGTACTGTAGTAGTACTGGGGTATCAAGAGATATTAAAAAATTGAGGTATCTTATGCCGATATTTATACATTGAAATACGTGTCCACTTGGTGAGTGATTATGAGAAGATGAGATGCGATGAGCCGACAGATCATTGGATGTAAGCCTACTAGGTTAAGTTAGGCCTAGACAGTTTAGTTCATTATCAAATAAAGCACAAATGGAAGTTATGTATTAATTTTTGTGTTAATGATCGCTTGGTAAAATTTTTGTGATGCGTGTTAATTGTTTGGATTAAAATGAGTATTGATGTGTGTTTTTATATTATATGAATGTTTTAATCACTTAGTAAGTTCCATAATCATTTATTGAGTTATTTGATTTTAAGGGTACGGTCGGTTATCTTTATTGAGTAGGCAGCTCATTCCTTGCCATTATATTTTAAGAGAATGAGTGATTGTTGATAACTCCAGTATATAGGACAGATCAAGTGAAGTTTAAGTAGGGCCAACATATCAATCGAGTAAAGTTGTTCGATTGTATATATTTTTGAATATGACAGTTTTGGGAGTAGTGTTGTATAGAATATTTTTATACTTGACAACAATCTTTTCTTTTAGAACTAGTGAGAAATTGGATGATTAATGGTATATTTTGGGAACTATTTAGTTAATTGTGGTTTAAGAAATTTAGGAGGATCACATCTTATGCTAATCTAGGGCTTCTCTCTTCGCGAGTACCGCTACCAAACCGAATTTTATCTCTGTCAAAGTCCTGTGAAGGTTGAAGAAAGATCCAAGATTGTAGGCCTTCTCTTCTGAAATCGGGGAACTCAATCCTACTAACGGGAGTGAGAAAATTACAGTACCTCAGGTGCATTCTATTTTGGCACACATCTATTTTCTTCCTCCAGGACAGGGCTCCTTGTTGATGGAGCTTTGTATTTGCCATTCTTTATTCCTACTTTCGATAAGGAATGTTAGTTCTGAGACATATTTGATAGTAATTATTTTAGTAAAACTCGCAATCCTATTCGCCTACATTTGCTAGGAATTTAGAACAAAGGAGAACAGAATACAATAAGAGAGAGATAGAAGAGAAATCATTTGTCAAATTTCAAGAATCTGTTACAACACTTCCGATTCTTTGTTTCTCAAACGACACTACTTTCTATGTTCTTCGTCTTACACCCTTTAATTAAACGTAGTCATTCACAACACTCGGTGATTGCTACTCCAAACGTCGTCGTTCCCAACTCCATCAGCTGGTCGTCTTCTCATATCAAGCATTCACTATTAAACTTTTCATAAGCCACAAGAAAATTCCAACTCGTTCTGCTTCAAAATAGTAGGGATCAGCACTTAAAAGTGTGTTTGTTCATTCGTTACCAAAGCCGAATTATTTATTACTCAGTCCGTAACATTGATGCTTCATACGATCCTGTTTTCTTCTTTCAAGGGTTTATATTTTTTCAATTTATTGGTACTTACAGTTTCTTTTGATTGAAAGAGCTGAGTTTAGCTATGAGATTCTTTTCTTTTACCATGGTAGTAAACACATGAATTAAAGACTTATCTTTTACCAATAGTCTATGCAAGAACAGATTCCTGATTTAAAATGATGAAACCTGCTCCTGTCTCTTACAATCAATTCTCGCTTATACACCTTTGAGATTAGCTTTGTAGCTGTGTGGCAATCTTCACAAACGCGCAAGTTCTTCACTATCCGAATAGGAGTGCAAGCCTCAGTTCTCATGATTCCATATGCAATAGCAAGCTTTTCACTATGCCTGTGCAGGTTGTTTTCTTTTTCCTCCTCATCAACATCAAACAATGCATCGGGTGTATTCCCAATATACCCTACAAGTCTTATTTTCCTTAGAATCTCCTCCCACATCCTTTCAATCATCTTGATTTCTGGATGCGTCTTGCCTCCAATGGTAAAATTGTGAACTTTCCCATCGAGTTCAATCAGACTGTAACCGGGTGGTTTCTTTACTTCCTTTTCCTTCATCATCTTGCGCACGATTTCCACATTGTCCCACCTGTTTGTTCTTGCATAGATGTTTGAAAGAACCACATAGTAGCCACTATGTTCTGGCTGCAACTGGATCAAAACCTTTCCTACTCTTTCTGCAATGGAAGCATTTCTATGTATCCTGCAAGCTCCAAGCAATGCCCCCCATACTGGTGCATTAGGCTTCACGGGCATTTCAAGAATAAACTTCTCCGCTTCTGCCAACTTTCCTGCTCGACCAAGCAAATCAACCATGCATCCATAGTGTTCCAACCTAGGATCAATGCCATAATCTCTTTTCATACTCTCAAACATCTCCTTTCCTTTTCCAACTAATCCTCCATGACTACAGGCAGATAAAACCGCTGTAAAGGTTATGTCTCTCGGGACTAGTCCTGTCAGCAGCATTTGCGAAAAGTACTCAAGTGCTTTCTCTGCAAAACCATGCATAGCAAACCCAGCAATAAGAGCTGTCCAACTTAAAACATCTCTTACTGGAAGTTCCTCAAAAACCTTGATAGCTTTATCAATACTTCCACATCTCGCATACATATCGATCAGAGCTGTACCCAGTATCAAATTCACTTCCATTTCATTTCTCAACACATAATCATGCGCTCTCTCTCCGAGTTCAAGTGCACCTAAATGAGCACAAGAAGATATCACACTAACCATGATCGTCTCATTCGCCTTAACCCCTTCAAACTGAAGAGCCTCATACAATTCGATAGCCTTGTCAAAAAGATTGTTCTTGGCATACCCACTGATCATTGTACCCCATGAAACCAAGTTCTTCTCCGGCATTCTATCGAACAACCTGCGTGCAGACAAAACGTCCCCACATTTGCTATAGCCTGCAATCATTGAAGTCCACGAAGCTACATCCAACAGAGACATGGTTCGAAATATGTAACTTGCAGCCTTTAGATCCCCAAGTGTGGCGTACATGTTAACAAGTGAGTTCTGCACATAAACATCACTCCCAAATCCGTACTTAATCACTTGACCATGAGCTTGAATCCCCATGTATATAGAACCCAACTGAGTACAGGCCTTAAGCAGAAATGGGTACGTTAGATTATCAGGAAACAGCCCTTCACGTTGCGATTGGACATAGAAATGGAACGACTGGTCTGGGTTTTGGTTTCCAGAATATCCCCTAATAAATGCATTGTAAATAAAAATATTAGGGCTTTGGATCTGGAAAAATATTTGTACAGCGTAGTCTAACAATTTCTTGTCCACGGCGGATAAAATTAAGCGACTTGCGGAAAATAAGTCAAAGAATGTGAAGGTTCTAAGCATATAGCCATGGATGACTTTGAGGTCCGAAAGAGTGGAGGTGGATTCTATCAATGCAAGTTTTGGGTTCTGTAGCTTTAGCTTACTCAATACAAAGCTACTACTACTACTAATGCTCATGTTATGAAACTGCAAGGAGTCAAGTGCCAACACTCTGTAGTTCTTTCTGCGTCTGTTCGCATACTTCCTCTGCTGGATAGGTGGTTGTGAAAAAGTCGCTACCGGAACATGGTTGGTGTTACATAATACGCAAGTTGATGCAACCGTTCATGACCCGAAACATTGGAGTTAGCGAGCTTTTAATGCTTGCAGTTAATACTTGTGGAAACTCAATGGAACAGTAATTTAAGAAGGAAGATAACAAAAAATACGAGAAAATGAGAAGGTCTGGTGGTGCTGTCAGTGATAAGGTGTCTCTCTCCCAGGATCAGTAGAAGAATATCATTCCATACCTGTACACTCATTGTCTCTACACTCTCATTGTCTCTGGTATATCTCATGTAATATGTATTACACACCTTATTATGTATCCAAGATCATACATGAAAAGATTAAAAATGAAAGTAACGTGGAATACCTTATTTCGGTTCCATTTTTAATTCTGATGTTGTTTCCGAGTTCCAAACTATCACGAATTTTCAAGGACCTTCATGGAAAGTGTTTACCAACATGTGGTTTAGGCTTTTTTACAGTTTTCTCAATATATAAGCTCTCTTAATAGGTCAGAGAATCCTTATGTTTACGATTGATATAAGCAACTGTAGGAGACCTTAACCTATATATAGCTTCTATATCGAACTTTCCCATTACAAGGCCGATATATAGCAACATGTGGTTTGGTCCACTTTATTATCTTTATCTGGATCAAATTACGTAACTTAACTAATAATTTATTGAAAAACTGAAAAATGCAATTAATAGTTGTTCAATTTATGGGAAAAGACAAAATTGTCCAACATTATCCCCTTTGACAAGCATTAATTACAGTTTTGACTCTAGTTTAAAAACAATTTAAAAAACTTAGTTGAGTCACAATGCTGTATTAGTCGACTAAGTTTTAAAAAAAACAAGACATTTGATCCAAAGATAATAAAAGCCTATCATTCCGTTTTGCAAGGCTTTCAATATCGAAAAGTATCAAATGCATGTGTCATGTGTGACATAGATCTAATACAATCATGTATATATAGGCCTTGTTTGGATAGTATCTGATCAGCTAAAAATTAGCTGATTGACCAAAAATTAGATAGTTGACTTCATCTATCAGCTGTTAAATGTGTTTGGTTGTTAGCTGGTTGGGTTAGCTGATTCAACCCAACCAGCTAAATCCAACACGCTGCTGTTAGTAGCGTTTGGGGTAATCAGCTGATTACCCCAAACCTATATGCCAAATTTGCCCATGATGCTTTCTTCGTCTCGCTGCATTTGTTCTCAAAGTATTGGCTTGGAAAACTCGTCTGCTTCTTCGTATCTTCTTAGACTTTTAGTACTGCAAGAATAATGATTCCTTGGTTAATTTCAACTAAAACCCCAATCGTAACATTCGTTCTACATTGTAACCCTTTTTTTTCAGCTCCCTTTTCCATCAGATGTGGAGTTTCAAGGAGAATATCAAATAAGAAGGAACGATGAAACAATATCGAGATGCCTCCTGAGAGAGTTTCCCTCATCATCGATCAACCATCTGTCAGGAATGTTTGGAAATTTAGCGTAAAAGGTTAGTTTCCCAAAAACGTTAAGAATAGAAGAGCTGCAAATAAGGAGACTTACCATGGACTAACTCCATTGAGCGGGGAAGAA
>JAOSBK010000005.1:39397018-39409270 GCA_027568895.1 Erythroxylum shatona | reverse complement strand
ATCTCCTAACGTGTATGCAGAACAATTCAAAATATTGACTCGAAACGCTACTGTGGTAACTACATCCTTATTAGCACTCAAAAATTTCACAAACATAAGGGATACATCTTTATGTTATCCTTACATTCTTTATAGGCATATAGTATATGATAATGTAACATCAAAAAATGCAAAAAATCTAATGCACAGTCTTATTGTCACACACTCGTGCTGAAGATATTCTTTGAAAACTTCATTTGAGACTGTTGTAAAAGAGAAATCTCAATAGAGTGACTATCGTGCATTACCGAACATTGAATCAACCGCCCAAGACATAAAAACCTCATGTATCTCCCTTTGGCAAGTTCGTTGCTAAAAAATTTACTAAAAAATGGCTTAAGAATGTCTTAATTTCTTTTCCGATCGACTATCATGCAATCCCGAACACCGAATATGAGATCCAAGACACAAGAATCTCATGTATCTCCCTTATACGATGTCTGAAGTATGAAAATTCATTCGAAATCGAATTTAGAATACCTTAATTCCTTTTTCAAGCACGTACCTGTCACGCGCTCAGCACGTACAGGCGCGTGACTACTGTACGGTGCATCCAACACACGCACTGTCATGTGTCCCCCATCTGGCCCGCCACATGTATGGACTGAAGTGGCACGTGCGCTCGTGGGAGCACAGGTAGCGAGTGGTGCTATAGCGATGTGCCGGCATGCTGTTGGCCCGTGCGATGTACACCGCTATCCCCAACTACGGCAGCAATTGCACATGCCTAACATTTCATGTCCCATCGACATCGGAGGTGATTTCTGGCATCCCAAGATGTCATTTTTTGCTCTGTTAGGCCATTTTCGACTCGTTTTTCATAACTAGCTTTATGTATACCACTTTTACGTAATTTTATATGTAAAAAAACTAAAAAATGAATCAAAACTTGAGGAAAGCCATATGAGATGAAAAATTGAAAAACCTTCGTTTCTGGCAATCCAATTACGTAACCACTCTGATGACACATGTAATACGTACCTAGGATCATACATGAAAGGATTAAAAAGTAAGATAATAAGGAATGCCTGATTTTGGTTCCATCTCTGATTCCGATACCGTTTCTGAGCTCCAAACGATCACAAATCTCCTAGGACCTTTATGGAAAGTGTTTACCGGCATGTAGTTTAGGCCTTTCTACATTTTTCTTAATACATAAGCTCTTTTAACGGATCAAAGAATCCTTGAGTAACTGCAGAAGACCTTAACTTATATATATAGCTTCCATATTAGGCTTCCTCATTATAGGGCCGATATGGGTCCGGTCTACACTAATTGAGATTTATTTTTCACCCGAACTTCAACCCATTGATTTAGATCATTTATTGGGCTAGTTTATTGTTTTTATCTAGATCAAATTACATAACTTAACTGATAATTTATTGAAAAACTAAAAAATGCAATTAATAGTTGTCCAACTTTATGAAAAAGGACAAAATTATCCAACATCTCATTCTCACAGAATTCTAATCACTTAGACACCTCATCATTCTGGAGACATACTAATAAACAAAACATCAAGATAGTAAAAAATAATTAGCAAAAACAATAACAACAAAATATAATAGGAATCCGCTCAAAGCTTCTTGGCGACATTATTAATATATGGGCTATTCTGGATTATCTTCCTATTCATGGAGTATCGAAAGCGCAATGAGCTGGAGGCTTAGTAATTCCTCTCTTTATAACCTTCACCTTGTCCTCAGGAAGTTGTTGATCAATTATGTCATAGAGCTCTACTGGTTCTTTTGGGGCCGAATGCTTCAAAATCTTTTTTAGCTCCACTTTCTGTTTCAAATCATCTTGCACCACCTGGGGAATCTCTTGATAAGGCGTGTTAGCTCCAATGATAGCTGTGAGTTGGGAGAAACGAAACATCGGGTGGATATAAGCAGAATTGGAGAGTATCTTTTGAGCAACTGGATAGCGACCAACATACCACTGTGATAGTTTCTCATTTTTTTGGTCATGAATGACTTAAGACTTAATTTTGAGATAAAATAAAATTACCCACTTAAAATGAGACATCCTGGTGGTATTAGTCAGCATATTTCTTCTTTTTTTTTCTTGTGGCAACCTTAATTGTTGGTTCAACTCTTTAATAATTAAGTCCTTAGCTTGCAGTTGCTCTTTCACAATTGAGTTATAGGTTCTCATTGGTTGGTACTACAAGAGGGGAGAGGGATCCCTTTCGTATACCACCTTAAAGGGTCTCAATTTCATAGTAGTATGAAGAAACGATATTATGTCAATATTAAGCCTAAGGAAGCCACCTATCAGATCCCTTCAGAGATTTAGTCTGTTTGAATCTTTTTTCATTCAAAGATGTAGGTCTAAACTAGTTGCTAAAGTTTTGGGCTGGGAATGCACAAAACAACACAAATAATTCTCCAAACATCTATTAACCACTTCAATCTGGCCATTCGTCAGAGAGTGATAGGCATTGCTTCTCCTCAACTTTGCTTGCTATAATCGAAATAATTCAGTCCATCAACGACTTGTAAAAATTTTGTCTTGAATAGATATGATAAATCTTAAAAATCCATGCAGTTTAACAACAATATGTATAAGAACATCAACTATAATAGTGGATGTAAATGGATGCTTCAAAGCAATGAAGTGTTCATACTTACTAGATCAATCCATAATCACCATAAACCCAGCATATTTGGATACCCCTTCGATGAAGTCCATTGTAACATCCTCTCACACTTGTTTTAGAATTAGTAAGTCCCCTGACATAAAGGATAATTGCTTATTTTGCAACTAATTTTCACAAGATTTTGTGAAAATATCTTCTTTTTATTCTTCAGTAGGACAATATTCAATGACAATCTCTTTTTTTTAATTAATTAATGAATCTTGTGCACCTTGATGTCAATATGCTTAGAACGACCATGAAAAATAGGATTCTTTGATAATGTAATTATTGATTTATTGTCACATAAAATGGATGTGGGCTCCTTTTGCTTCTCACGTAAAAATTCAAACTTCTTCTTCAGTCAAATTACTTGGGTAGTACAATTAGTTGCTACAATACATTCTATTTTAATAGTAAGTAATGTCACAACTGGTTGTTTCTTTAATGACCATGAAATATTGCTGACCTAATAAAAAATGCACAACCAAAAGTGCTTTTCCTTGATTCAATGTCTCCTGCTCAATCACTATCCATAGAGTCAAACAAACTTGAAATACAAATGGTTGAATATAAGATACCATCATTCAATGTACCTTTCACATATTTTAAAATTCTCTTGACAATTTGGAGATGTATTTTTTCTTGTGCTTCCATAAATATGCTTAATAGGCAATGTCAAGTCTCATTGTTGTCAAGTATCTTAGGCTGCCAATCAAACTCTCAAAAAGAGTTGGATTCACTTTTACGTTGTTGCATTCTTTCTTTAACTTCAATTTTTCTTTAGCTGGTGTGGAGATTGGTTTGGAATTCTCCATCTTGAATTTCTTTAAAATATGAGCTACATACTTCCTTTGAGAATAAAAATCTCATCTTTCTTTGGAACAAATTCTATGCCAAGAAAATAAGACATTAATCTTATATCTTTCCTCTCAAATCATCTAGTCATAGCCTCCCTAAATTCTGTTATCATCTTTGCAATATTTCCAGTACATAACAAGTCATCCACATATAATCAAACAATCGAATTATCTCTAATTTTAGCAAATTTAACATATAATGCATGATTATTTAGGCACCTTTGAAAGCCATAATGAATAAAATAAGTATTAATAAGAATATATCAAGCTTTGGTGTTTGCTTTAGCTTATGCAAGGCTTTTTTCAATCTATACGTGTGATTCTCCTTTCCTTTCTTGACGTATACTAGAGGTTGTTCTACATATACTTCTTCTAACATCCTATATAAGAAAGTAGACTTGACATCCATTCTATGCAAGTTCCATTGTTTTGATAGCCAAAGAAATGACCATTTGAATATTATCAAGTCTATTGATAAGTAAAAATAATTCAAAATAATCAATAATTGATTTTTTCTTGTAGCTTTTAACAACCAATCTTGCTTTATAACGATCAACTTCTCCACTTGAGTTGTACTTTGTTTTATACACCTACTTCACACTAATAAGTTTCTTTCCAGTAGATAGCTTTGTCAACTTCCACGTGTCATTTTTATCAAAATCATGAATTTCTTCATCTATGGATTCAATCCAGTAATCATCATTTGCTCTTTCTTTAAATGTCAAGGGATCTCATTATGAGAAGAGAGCATAATTGACTTACTCCTCATCAATGGATTTCTAGCATTGTCCAACATATAATCTTGCAATCGTGTTGGCAAATTTCATTGTCTTTGAGATCTTCTAACTGAAGTTGGTTGAAAATAAATTGATGCTTGTTATTCATCTTCATCATCATCTACTGTTGGATTTAAAATATGTTTTTACTGCTCCTATGAACTCCAATTCCATTTGCATTTCTCTCTAAATGTTACATCTTTTCTGATTATTAATTTCTTTGTTTTTAGCTTGTACAATAGCTTTGGAATTTTCATTGTAGCTAATGAAAATGGAATTTTCTCCTTTGTCATCAAACTTCTTCCTTAGCTAGTTTGGAGTATGTGTATATGCGATATTGCCAAATACCCTAAGATGTATGATGGATGGTTTACTACCACTTTAAGCTTCTTCAGGTGTTTTGTCACAAACACTTTTGGTTAAACATCTATTTAAAATATAGCAACACTTAAATCTACTTCTACCCAAAATTCTTATGACATTTGTTTACACTTTGACATAATACACCTAACCATGTCTGTGATTGTTTTGTTCTTCCTCTCGACTACATTTTGCTACAGAGTGTATCTAGTTTCCACTTAATGTTGGATGCCATGCTTTTCAAAGAAGTCATTACCTACACGATACTCTTGGCCTTTGTCTATTATGACAAGTTTGATTTTCTTACCGCTTTCATTTCAACAAGAACTTTAATTTTTTTGAATGGTTCACACACTTAAGATTTTTATTCCAAAAATTAAATCTTTTTTTTGCTATAATCATTAATGAAAGTAATAAAATAGTTTCTACCTCCATTAAATGGAACCTCTATAGGCACAACTATAAGTGAACAATCTCTAATGGCCTGTGAGCTCTCCATGACTTTCGAATTGGGAATGCATCTCTATGTTTTTTTTCCATAATACAAGTCCCTCACACACGATTAAGACTTCAATATGAGTCAATACAAAGACCAAACCTTTTCTTGACAAATAATTCAATCCTATAAAAACAAAAGGTCCAAAATGCATATGTCACAACTGGTTATCATCAGTTATTTCTGAATTCAAACATGTAAGTTTCATATGTTTAATCTTTAAAGGAAATAGGTGAATTCGAGCCTTATTCACTTTAGCAACTAATTTTCCTTTTGAATTGATAATAGAGCTCACATCACTATGATCTCGAATATCATATTATTTCCCTTGAAATTGTCTAGTACTAAACAAATTTTTTATGCGTTCCAGGAATGTAGTAAACATAAAAAATATAATGCAAATGACCACCCTTCATTCTAATTTCTTTATTTGCATTTAATTTTAAGCTTCCCATTATCACCAAATTCAAGTTCTAAATTGAAAGATTCATCTAAAGAGATATAATTCTTTCTTACCATATATGTGATTACTAAATCCAGAGTCTAGATACCATATATCTTCATCTTGACGCAGTGAACTGCTAACAATCAACAAGCTCACTATATTAAAATATTATCCTTCATTGTCTACTTAAATGCTTTCTATATCTATCAAATGACTTGTGCCCATACTTGCCACAATTATAACAATGAAAATTTAATCTCCAATTTCCTTTTCCTCTACTTTTGTCATGGCCTTGACCTTTACCTTGATTGGTTGTATTCATAAAAGGGTCAAATTCATGTCCTCTTCCTTTAAAACCACCTCAGCCTCTAAAATTTCTTCCTCTAAAATTACCTCATCCTCTATTATTGTGGCCACGACCTATTAGTTCCTTCTCCCATTTGGTTTGATTTTATAGCACTTGCCAAATTTTTTTAGCTTTTTAATGTTTTTTCCAAGGGTTTATTTGCCTTCTCCAAGGCTATATTTGTATGAATTTCTAAACTACCTTGTAACTCAACTATTGTTGTCTCTTTAAGATCATAAGACTCCATTATTATTGTCACAATATGGTCATACTTCACTGGTAAAGTTCGTAGGATTTTTTTCACCACTTGAGTGTGTTTAATCTCATCATCATACATTCTCATCTTATTGATAAGATCTATGACATGAGAAAAATATTACTCCACTAATTTTTTGGTGCTTATGTCACATTTTTCATACTTCTCCTCCAAGGACTGCAATTTTGATTTTTGAGCTTTATTTACTCCTTTGAATGCAAGTTTTAAAATATCCCAAGCCTCCTTTGTTGTTTTCACATTTGAAATCTTGTCAAATACAGAGTAATCTCATTTTTCCTTTCTTACTTATAATACTTGAGTGTACATAGGTATTTATAAAACTCAAAAGACAATTTTGGTGGCTCTCTAGATAATTCTTAATTAATAACTTCAAGAAACACTTGAAAACACATGAATGACATATAATGACTTAATACTTCTAAAAGAATCACTAGAAAAATATCAGAACTTGAAATGTCATCATCCACTCCAAGTTATAACTTGTTTAAATTTCCAATACATATAATTCATCACTAATTGAAAAGTGGCTAGGTCATTTGTAAGATGGAAAGGTATGACTAAAAATTCATAGTAGCTTTCGTTTATTTGGAATTTTGCTTTTGTAGGTACATCTTTAATCCTTACCCTTATATGGTGATACCCAACTTCAAATCCAATTTTGAGAATAAAAGAGCTCCCTTTAATCCATCAAATAACTCATAGGTCATTGGAATGGAGAGTTGGTTACGTACTATTGCTTTGTTTAATGCTCAATAATCAATGCAAAACCTCTAACTCCCATCCTTTTTCTTAACTTGCAATACTAGACTCGAAAAATGGGTGTACAATTTGTTGAATAAATACTGTCATTAACATTTCTTCAACCAATTACTTAATCTCGTCTTTTTTGGGTATGTGGGTAATGATAGGGTTAGGGTTGTAAATTAATTAGGATAGTGCCAAGGTTAAGATTTATTTCATGGCTTTTATCTTTCAATGACAACAATTCATTAGGCTAATTGAAGATTTCTTAGAACTCCTCAATCACACCTTGTACCTCAGTTGGAAATTTGAGTTGTAAGTTCTCCATCTTGCAATGCCATACAACTAAAGCTCCACTAGCACCTTTGTCCCTCCCATTGAATTGTCTTCACCATAGATTTAAGGCAAACCACAGTCTTGCTCATGCTTGGGTCTCCTTATAGTGTCATGATTTTGCCATCCACTGGGATCCTCAATGTTAGTTTGTGACAATGAAAATTAGTTTGATGCAATGCAAACAATCATTTGAATTTGAGTATAACATTAAAGCTACAAATATTAAGAAGGAAAAAAATCTTTGACAATCGTGACCTTTTGCATCTTTAGCATTATCCCTCAACAAATGCCCTTTTTGAGGATAGAAATTCTCGTACCTATTGCCACCCTATAGCTAATTGTTTCCAAAATTAGAATATGAAGTTTCTCTACCAATTACACGATAATTAAAATTGGGTGTAGCTTCATAACTGATCAAGACTACCACCTCTTGTCTCCTTATTTACCTTTCAAGTTCCATTGAGTGAGAAGAATTCAAATCAATAAAAAAGTTTAAAGATAATTGTATTTCCCGAATTTAGAGAAGAACTTAGGAATCTTTAGTCTCATCTTCCTTGGACATCTCCTCTTCTTCATCATCTAAGATAACCAACATGTTAGGTTCTCATCCTTTACATCGATGCCTAATATGATACTTTTAATCACATTTAAAACATCTCCCTTTTCCCTTTTTGCTTGTATCTTGACAATTGTCATGGAACTTAAGAGTGCTTGGGTGGGATTCAGTTTGGGTTTGATTATTTTTGGGTTTTAAGTCGCGAGGTTTGGATTGTTTTAGGCTTTATTGTTTAAGGTATAAGATGTATAGTTATTGGAATTGTAGTTTATGAGATGAGTCCAAATGTTTTGATATTTTTAGTGAAATCTAAATCATGGGTCATACTTAATACTTGGTCTCCTTCCTCAATTCTCTTAGCAACTTCTATTACTTCTATTAGGCCGTTACAAATTTTCTTCTACAATTCCATCTTTACCTTGTCTTCCACCTCGTTGATAAAATTTGTTACTAGTGTATCATAATCCAAATGCTTCAATATGATTGTTAGTGATCCAAAATCCTTTTGATATTTAACTACTAAGGAAGTTTTCCACAATGATAAAAGCTTTTATTGTTGCATCCTTTTTTATTTAAGCAAAAATCTTTGTAAGATTTAGCTTCTAAGCTCCTCCGTAATTAAATAGGGTCACACTGGAGCTTTTAACAATGTACTAACTATGGATATAATGCCAAACTTATTTTGCTCCCATTATAATTAGGCCAACATTGCCCCTTGAAGACAAACTCTAATTACTTTAAGTTTCTCTACTTCAATTAGGCGATTAACAACAAAATAACATTCTACCTTGTAGATCTATGATGTTAGATCCTCTTCACCATCATAAGTTGACATCTCTAATTTCTTATCATAAAGAGTAAGGTATACTAGAGTGTTGGTGGTCGTTCCTTCTATTAAATGATTTCCTTCTCTTCTCAGTCCCAACATGGCCTTAACACCATTTAACTCAGCTATACTCTTCTTTGTCAAGATAAAATTCTTTACCAAGGCATTCAACACTTTATCAAGTTTTTGGTTTAGAGAAGACATTGTTGGATCCAAGTGGGAGAGGTAGGTTTCAATGGCTAATAATTTCTACTCCACACTTTCCATTTGAGGTTCCATCCTACTTATTAGCATTCTGCAATGATCAAAAGAACCATCTTTGATACTAAAAATTGTAGAAACTTGATGGAACAATAATTTAAAAAGGAAAATGACAAAAAATAAGAAGAGAAAATGGGAAGGTTTGATCGTGTTGTCACTAATGAAAAAGGAAAAGGGATTGACAATAGTAATTTTCAAAAGGTGTCTCCTAATTTAATACAAGAACCATTTCATAATTGTACCCTCTCTCCTTGCCATTCGAAGAGAATCCTAACCACCTATACACCTCATCATTCTAGAGACATATTAACAGAAAAACAGTAAAACATTAAGGCCTTGTTTGGTTGGAATGGATTCTTGCTTGGGAAAGTAATCTTGTTCATAAAATTTATATTATCACATTTGGTTCATTTTTTTGAATAGTTAGGAAAGTAAAAACTTCTGCAATCTAGGGAAAGTAGTAGCACTTTACTTGGATTCTAAATCCCAGCAACCCCTTGGCATTTAGATTACTTTCTTCATGAATTTAATCTGAAAAATAAGCTAGTCAATTCAACCCTTCCTTCTCTCTCAACTTTACGACAACTCTTTTATAACCCTTACCTCCTCTTCAACTATTCTTATTGTTCTCTCATTAAAAAGATTTTTATATTTTTGCTTAGAAGTTTCAATTGACAATCTTCATGTTCATATTTTTCCTTCTTACTTAACTTTTGTATGGTTTTTGTTTGATTTATGAAAGCAATTATGTTATTGCTCTTACTAATTTTTTTCAATCAATAGCACTTTAGACTAAATTAAGGTGTTTTTGTACTCTGAATGCCTTGATTGGAAGTAATCGTATTACTTGTTAAACAAAGATGCAATTTTTCTTCCATCATAATTTTTCTACCGTCTTCATCTTCGTCAAATTATTTCTAATCCTAAATTTCCAAGTTCGCACCAAATACATTTATTTCAATCAGGAACTATGTTACTTTAATAGTTTTTATTAATCAATTAAAATATTATCTATTGGTTTTCCCTCTCTCTCTCATTATACGATATACTTCTACACATAATAATCTTGATAATGTTAGGACATAGCATTTGTTGTTTATAGCGCCCCTTTATCCTAGGGTACATACTGGGATGGCCTGAGAATATCCTAGTACAAAACCTATGATAATGGTGTGCTAGGTTCAATCATAACATTCACTTAACATGACATCATCTATCTTTATTCTCTTATAAACATCATAAGGAAAGTCATAATATTTTAAAACCAAAATTTCCTCATTTCATTTTATAAAAACTAAATATTTGCAATGTATCTTTCAACGTCCATACCAATACATGATCATAGCCTAATACAAAAATGTGCTACATGAAATAGGAAGATACACAAAATCTATCTAATTTGTTTATATCTAGCTGACCAACCTTTGAGTCATTTCTTCTTGTTCCCAAAAGTAAAAGTTTACACTGCTCATAGCGTCCTTTAGTAACTAATATCGTCTCTCGATCCTAAAAAGTCAATGTTGCAATTTTGATGAGTTTTGCGAACTCAATGAAGTAACCATCATCGATGATTCACTCAATTCATGCATCACATCAATACACGTAACATGTTATTCACATCATTTTACATATTCATAAAATGTCACATTTCACTTTCAGAGCAATCATCATAATCCTTTCATTCATATACAATACACATATTGAGCATAAATGCAATGCATGTGAGACTCACTTTTATTTATTATTGTCGTTGTGATCGAGTTCCTTTTTACCAGCTCATATCACTTAGTGGGTACCGAGCTGTGTCAAATTATGTCCTATATCCCTTACTGGATACTAGGTACATTTATAACCGAGCCCGAGGCTCTAATCACAATATGAGCTTTAAGCTCTTTATCCTGGAGACTTCGGTCACAACTTTCTTTATCTTACATGTATTTATGTGTTGAATATTTCATATAACATATTCTCAGTCAATCACATGATTACACATCCACATTCAGATCACATTTATCATCGTACCTTAGTCCAGCATTCAACAGAATTGTTGAGCAACATTTATTTCGTCACATTCACATACAAGGAGCACATCATTAACTCATTCATACACTAGAATCATCGGACCTTCGTTGTTCGGAATCAGCACAATCAATTCACATTCATTCAAAAATTCAAACATAATATAAAGCAAACAAGTAATTGGGTGAGATCGTCTAGGTTACTTACAGGTCGCTCCCGAAGCTAATGCTTGAAAGTTTCGGTAACGTCTAGAAGTTAACGTTTCAGTTGCTTCTTTATAACAAGAAATATACATATATCACAAATTGGCACAATTGTAAGTGTTTTATAATGCACATATATGTATATAAAATATGCACAATGCATGTTTATGATAATCCCATGTATTTATTTTCATTATTCTCATCAAATGATCAGTTTTATCTCAAAACTCTCCAAAGTATAATTGGTACTTAGGTTTATACCTCAATAAAACCATTAAAATCACAATTCATAACTCATTGAATGATTTCATATATTTCCAAAAACTGACTTTCGGGTCTATTGTTCTTGATCATTTAGACAAAGCAAATGGGAAAATTTGAGAACACTTTCTTCTAGAAAATTGCTCCCCTAAGTCTTAGGTTTCTAACGATACCAAGATCATTCAATTTGATTTAATATTTCGGAAGTTATACTCTAAATAATTTCGAACTATTCTTATACTAAGATAATGCCCTGCATTCAACTTCCAACCAAAAATTGAAATTCTTAAAGTCCAATTTAGAATTTTATTTCTCAGATAATTTGTATCCTTATATATATATTTTACTAAAAATAAAAAATAATTCCATTTGGATAACTACATAACAAGATATTCCTAAAATACCGAAATATGTTTAGTGCAGAGAAACCTAGAGTTGGCCATGGCAAACTTTACCCAAAAGGAATCCTAGCTAAATCCTTCAAGTTCGCTACGGTGAAGCAAGAAGTTTGCCGTGGGGAACTTTCACAAAAGTATACCTTGTTTTTCAACTTCATGTCAGATTTTGAGACTCTTATAGATAGAATTTGAATTCGTCATCTTCATGAAAACTGTATCCATATGTCTCTATTTTAATCCAAATCATGAATAATCTAATTTGGATAACTAGAGAAAACATTATGGCTAAAAGACTGAAGCATACTTAGTGAATGCTGTAACATCCCAGCCCCGACAAGAAGGGTAAAATAGTAATTTAACAAAGGATGAGAGTGATTGGGACTAATTAGGATTGTTCATGCATACTGGTATTTT
>JAOSBK010000005.1:39381724-39392076 GCA_027568895.1 Erythroxylum shatona | reverse complement strand
AGAAACCAAGCTAGGGTTTCAATTTCCTTAGCCTATAAGAGAGATTTTGGAGTTGATCAAGAAAGAAAAAAGGTAGATGAAAAGAAGAGCTTCCATTTGAGCCAATGATCTCGTCATTTGGTGAAGAGACCTATTTCAATTAGATCAACTCACGGAGCACACATTAAAGATACACCAGGAAAGAGCCTTGAAGACCTCAGGTTATTTGCAAAAAGAAGAGACATTCTGAGCAAGCCTATAAGCAAGGAATCAGGTGGGTTTCATGTTTATAATTGAGTAATGAGTCATTAATGTTTTATTCCCAAATCAAAAAAATAAAATGATTTCAATTACTTCATAAATGTTGCTTTTATTGCTTTTGAATGATTTACAAAATTGCTACATGTTTCGGTATATGCATTTTGTTGATGAATTTCAAAATAAAGATAGAAATGCATTGAAACATTTTATGTCATGCCTTAAAAAATGTCATGGCATTTTGTATATTTGAAAAAGAAGAAAAGGTATGAGCTTTTGATAAAATGATTTGAACATGATTATGTGCTTCTATTTGGGTGAGAGTGGAACCATTCTGTTCATCACGTGCACGTTGACAAGAGCCTTCTCCTGGCTGCCCGCTTGTAGCATATGAGCTCCGAAAAATGGACTCATTCTATTCATGAGGTAAACTTCGGTTGCCTCATTCTGTTTCATGAAACCCTCTAGCCATTTGTTTGTGCATTGCATCTTTGCATAGTCATGAATGGTGCATAATTAAGATTGTGAATTTGTTGAAAATTTGAGAATTTTGCGCTTTATAAATTTTCTATGACAAGTGACACATTTCAAAGATTTTGCTTATTCTTCATTATAAACTTGTTACCCACAAGCTTTTAAGCTCATCCCTTCCTGTCCCCACCTCCAAGTGATGAGGAAGAGATCGAGTAATCAAGAGTATAAGGATGTTACTTCAAACTCGACATATCTTAGAGTTTAAGTTATCTTTGTAAAATACAAGGATTAGACACATTTCAAGAATTTGTAGTTCATGTAACTTTTATAGTTTGAGATTTTGGATCATGTTGTAAAATGGATTGAAAAGCCATTATAGCTTTGTAATACCCTTTTGTTTGAGGGTATTGAAATGTGAATGATGAATATTATTTGTATGTAATGTATTAAAGAGTATGATATAGTAAAGATATGCTCAAGTCTTCTGATATTCGCAAGAGGTTGGGTTACGGAAACAGGTCCCAACAGAAGGAACAAAAATAAGAAGAAGCGAAACTATGAAGGAATAAAACTAAGACGAAGTGAAACTTAAAAGTAACAAAACACAGAAGGAACAAAACTAAGAAGAAGCGAAACTCAAAAGGAACAAAACTAAGAAGAAGTGAAACTCAGAAGGAACAAAACATAGAAGGAGATTACATCATCACAGAAGAAGCAAAACTCAGAAGGAACAAAACTAAGAAGAAGTGAAACTCAGGAGGAACAAAACACAGAAGGAGATGACATCATCACAGAAGAAGCAAAACTCAGAAGGAACAAAACACAGAAGGAGATGACGTCATCACAGAAGAAGCAAAAGACAGAAGAAACTAGTTCGCTTTTGAACATCTTCCCTTACAAGGACCCTGACTTTCAACTCATATGTCCAAGTTTTCATACTATATACTATTGGAAAGATAAAAGGAAGTTTTATAACTTTCATGAAAGCCATTTTGACGAATTTATCTAGATTGGTACAGAAGTTTCACTGAAATTTCAGATCAAGTTATTGCTATCTCAACTCCAACATCACTTTTTCATCACCTAATCACTAATAATCTTTCAAAAACTAAAATTAACACTATATCCAAAAAAATTTTCTCAAAACCACACAGTATTTATGAATATACACTAAATGTCATTTCCATGCGGATGATAGTAACTCGTCAACTTTCTTTCATAAATCCCCAACTCCATCTCAAATCAATATCATCCATAAAGAAATTATAATCCATGATTAATCATGAACATCAATGACATAACATACTCCTATATACATATCCTTCATCAACTTACTTCACTTACGCAATTTCACTTTTGGCTTTCATTCTACTTCTAACTTTCACCTTAATTCTACCTATTTCAAAATCTCTTATCCACCAGAAACACCAAAGTAGAATATGGACATAACCACATTTCTCATTTATTACTTCTAATCTTCTAAGAAAAGTTCGGGGTCCAACAACTCTCTCCCCTTAAAGAATTTCATCCTCGAAATTCTTACCTGAATGATCAACCAAATGGAGGTCACATTGTCTTATGTTTTCCTCCGTCTCCCTAGTAACTTCTTCACTTGAATAATTTCCTTTAAATGATTATAGTCAAAAGACTCACTCTGTCTTTCAATCACTCATTTAATCATTCTCTTTCTTAAAGAGTTTCTCATTAGGTTTCGGATTACTAACACTTTTCCCAATTCCTTTGTGGATAACATCAATATCAGATCATATTGATTTCTCTTAACATACTTGACATTTTGCACTCAATCTAAGCACACCTTGGGAGGTGATACTCTTATAAACATTTAGTCCTTTGCTTTAGAGTTCACATCTCTATAGTATCAGTATGCTTTACTCTTATGTCTATTTCACTTTACTCCATACTTTGAGTATTGATCTACTAACTCCTTTATCTCTTTATTAGGTATACATATTTCTCCTTTTTGATCACAAAGCCTCATTTTCCAATTTAAACTCGAAATTCAGATCCATTTTCAATTCCTTAAAAAGATTCTCAATTTCTAAATCCTTTAACCAAGCCCCACATTCTCTGCTTCTTTTTACTCTAGTTCTGATAATCCTCAATATCAAGTTTCTACTTAGGGTATCTGAAATAAAACATAGCCTTACTTGGAATTTCTCACTTGTACAATCATGGTCTTTCGGTATTTATATCTTCTTCTTGGTCTCATATTCAATTCTCTCAATTCAGTGATTGCCTCAAACTTTTTATGATATGTACTTGCATATATACATCCCAGATATTCCTTTACATATATTGTCTCCAAACTTCAAAACAATCACTACTATAGTATCTCTAAATCATGTATCAAATAATCAACTCATAAGACTTTAGTTGTCTCCATACATATGAAATCACTTTATCCTGCTGTATTAGATTCATCCAAATCTCTTATATAATATCATTGCATACTATAGAATCTCCAAATCTATACGATATAATTAGTATCAGTATAATTCCTCAAAATTTTCTTTACTTTCATTTCTAATACACGTTACACATTTTTCTTCACATATTCAAATTATTCTTCTAAATTTTTGAATACCTTTAATACATCATCAAATTTCGCTTGAATCACTTTAATCTTCAATACTATGGTACTATCGGGGCAATTGTTAACTCAAACAATTATTATCAAACTCCATATGCCCATGATTAGCTCTCCTAATTCCTTAAATAACTAATTCCTCGATGAGGTAACACAATCTCGCGTTATTTTTCAATTTCCCAATTGACTCACCTTTCTTTAATGATCTTCTCCATTCTTTAGATTCCTCATATTTCACATTGGCTTATTCTAATGCTTGCTCATTCATACTAGTTTCTCCTAACATCTCAATAGTATTATCTCAATTTCCTAAAATCCACTTATGTAGTTGGATACTTTTCATCAAGAAAAATACATACATCCTCAGTAGCATACTCTACCTCTTATGCTTGAGTGTCCACTAGGGATAGAACTCCAATATTCACTTCTAATTCATTACATATTCAACTCTGATTGGTTCTTTTATTGATCATTCTTCATATAAACTACCTGATTTGCCTAACCTAATTCGAAACAATTCTTCTTTGAAAGAAGATATCTTGCTACAATCATCTATACTATACTTCCATCTCGTTACTCTGATTCATCTCATAATCTTTAACTATAGAGATCATTGATTATCTCCTATCCATATCCAATATAGGTCTCATATGAACTCAATCATATTATTCACTAATTTAACCACATTATCAAAAATGTACTCACAATAACTAATCGACATAACTTTTAGAACCTCTACATATATCACTATCCTTTGTTTCATTTCCATACTTACATTCCTAATCAATTTAGGAGTATAAACATATAGGCATCTTGAAATTCTAATCTCAAATTCACTAATACAATCTTATACTTGATCATAAATTCCGAGTTCAACCTTTCAATTTCCACTTTGCTTGTACACCGTAAAGCTTGTCGTTTTCACCCTGTCTCCATCTCTTTTTTAGTCAATTCATGGAAATATTTTCACATCCGTATCAATTTAAGTACATATCCTCACAAAATTCTGTTACTTTATTCACTGACACAACCTCCAATACTACATCTATATCTAACATATCGGACTATGCCATTTGTCTTATTTCTAAATATCCACGAACTTCCCTCATCTCACACTTTAACCAAACAACATTCTTCTCATCGTTTCTACTAGTCTAAATTCTTAACAGAAGTTCATACATGTGATTCATACGGTTGTGATTAATGGGATTCTATACCCATCAGTACCCTTCTCAAAGGGTGAGGAATAAGATACAATAGATCCTTGCAAAACTCCTCATATTCTTTTACAAGGTGGCATTTTACTCCTTCGATAACACTAATGTTTCAGCTAACTTCCATTTTTAATCTTATTCCCTACATCTATGCATGATATGCATGTTACTTAATACAACACATCAATTCACAATACAATAATAAATCACATAGCACACAATTCATCGTACAATGCATTCTAAGCCTAGAAAAAACCTAAACTCTGATACCAAACAATGCTGGACCCTGCTTTCGAAGCCCAGCATTCGGAGACAATTAACAGTCGAAACTCATTCCAAATTTTTTCAAAAAAACAATTTAATGCATAGGTGGAAAAATCGATAATCAAAATCGGCCCGATTTATTTAAAACAATTTCAGTCATAAAGATGCAATCATTATTAAACACAACAGAGTTTCAGTAATCACTTGGGCCCATTACAAATCACAACGCTCATAATATCTTTACATTTCAAAAACCACCCCTTTGCCTTAAGACAAATATAAAATGCAAAATACAACTACACATGATACAACTGAATGCTTATGCTTAAAATGATTTCCAAAAATATAAAAAGCTTGAACTAACTTAATAACAAAAGTCTTTAATTATCTTGGAGTTCCAATGCCTTGCAAGGATCGCTAATCTTCTCTTTCTGCACCTGAGGAGGGAAGCGTGGGGTGAGCTACACAGCTCAGTGGCTAATATATTTATAGCTATTGGCAATTGACCAAAGTCAAGCATATGTATATATATGTCTAGCAATTTTAGCATTCATATTTTATTCAAGCAATTTGAACATGTATCAAATTTAACTCCAAACTTAATACATAACATAACTTCAGCCATTAAACACAATTACTTTATCATGCACCATATTTGAACATCTAAAGATGCAATGCACATCAATTGGCTCAAGGGTTCTATGAAAGAGAAAGAGGAAATCGAAGTTTACCCTATAAACAGAATGAGTCCATTTCAGAGCTTATGTGCTACAAGCGGGCAGCCGGGAGAAGATTCTTGTCAACGTGTACATGACGAACAGAATGGTTCCACTCTCGCCTAAACAGAAGCACATAATCATGCTTAAATCATTTTATGAAATGTTTTCATACTTTTCATGTTCTTTCTTTCTTTTCATTTATATAAAATTCCATGACATATTTCAAGGCATAACATTGTTCAAAATCACAATTTAATTGTATCAAAAGATCATGATTTTCACGGTTTAACAAAATCAAAATCATCATGTATTTTCAAGAAGTCAATTTCAAACAATTTAATACATATTCACATATAGGCAAAGATTTGCTCAATCACACAAAAACAATAAATATATTACCCACCTCATTTGCTTGCAAAAATCCAAGTCAAGGTTGTCTTTCCCCTTGCTCTTGGGTAGGATTCTCTTGGTTTCCTAAAACAAACTAAGTCTCATTCAATAGGAATCCAACAGAAAATCTCACAATGCAAAAATTACTAAAATTTACTCTAGAATGCTTAAACCCAAGTATATTCCAAACTCTATGAACTAAACTCCTTTAAAAAATCTAAAAGATCCAAAATGATCTTACCTTCATTCTTCACCAAATAAAGAGATCTTTAACTCAAAAGGAAGCTCTTCTTCTCCTCTACTTGTTTCCCTTCTTGAACAACTTCAAAATCTCTCTTTAATACTAAGAAAATCAAAACCTAGCTTATTTCTCTTCTTTTTCTATTTCCCTTCTTCTCTTCGTATTTCTCTCTCTTCTCTCTTTTCTCATCCATGCATCTAGCTTCTTCTAGAATGCTCAAATTCACGTTTTCTCCTTCTCTTTTAAAAGCAAGACAGCACTCCTCCTTATTCTAGAATTGATATATTTATTTCTTAATTATATGATATAAGTATTCATGGAATTTGATTTTGTAGAATTGTTTAGGATCTCTAGACGGTATTTATATAGAAGTGAGGGTATCTGAAGCTGATAAGCCTAGGTATCGAAATAGAAAAGGTGACCTAGCTACAAATGTTCGAGGAGTATGCTCACAAGACATGCAATTTATTTATGTCCTCCCTGGGAGGGAAGGTTCAGTTGTAGATGCGAGAGTGTTCTGAGATGCATTAAGTAGAAGAAATGGACTACCAATCAGGGATGGCAAGTTAAAAATAAAAAGTGAAATATTAAAATGTAATATATATATACACTTAAAATTTTCTATTTTATTTTATTATATTCTTAATATTTTAGGTTATTACTATCTAGTAGATGCGGGATATACAAACGATAAAGGACTTCTCGCACCATTTCGAGGTCAAAGATATCACCTCAATGAATGGACTCCAGGAGATCAACCAAATACCCTCTAAGAATTGTTTAATATGAAACATTCTTCAGCTATAAATGTTATTGAAAGATATTTTGGGATATTGAAAGTTTGTTGGCATATCATTAAGAACTCAAATTGGTATCCTATTAAATTGCAAAATAAGATTATAATGGCTTGTTGTCTTCTTCACAATCATATAAGAAGAAATATGCCTATTGATCCAGTAGAAGTTGATTTAGAAGCAGAAGAGGAAAAACAAGAAAATGAAGGTAGAGTTGAGTTAGATGGAGAGTTGATCACTTCAGTCGAACCATCTGAGGAATGGATAAATTGGAGACAAACTTTAGCCAATCAAACGTTTGATGAATGGAGGCAAAATAGAAATATTGGATAAAAATATAGGCTTTCATATTTTTAAGATCTTTATTCTTAGTAGTTTTAGGTAGTTTAATATTTTTGTTAAAGATACGCATTATTTAAATTTATTGGATTATTTTCCATTTTCTTAATGTTAATTAATGTTTTCTTAATGTTAGTTAATGTTGATATAACTTATTGTCTTATATATAATTATTTTATGAATTAAATGCATATAATTTTTATTGCATTTACCATTGATTATATCAAAATAAATTTAATTTTGTCAGGTATGGAACGTAATATTGGATCTGACAGAGGCAAAGGTAGTAACCATATTTAGACTATTGTTGAGGATGAAAAGTTAGTGCAAACCATGCTTGAACTGAAAGAAAGTGGAAAATTTGATTGTGAAAATGGCAGTGGATTAAGGAAAGGATATCATAAAGAACTGGAAAGGATATTAGATCAAAAATTACTAGGGCATGGTTTAAAAGAAAAACCACATATTGAATCTCATTGTAAATTTTTGAAAAAAAATATCATGTTATTTATGATGCGAGAAATAGTGGAGAAACAAGTGATTTTGGTTGGGATGATGAAAAAAATTGTGTTATTGCAGATGTTGACGTGTGGAGTGATATCTAAAGGTTAGTACAAATTAGATTACTTAGTTTTTTAAAATATTTTTACATGATTTATATAATGATTGATGTTATAATTTTTTGTCACTATTTTTATATTAATGTTTTATTAATATTTTTATAATAATTGATATTGTGATTGTTGTAGAGTCATCCAGATAATTCATTTATGAGGAATAGATCATTTCCTTACTACGATAAACTAGCTATTATTTACGGACAATACCAAAGGAAGAGGAGTGTTGATAGTTTCGTTTCATGTTTGGAACGTATCATTGAAAAGCTTACTGAAGGTTTAGAGAAATCTAACGAGCAAATGGCTAAAGTTGTAAAATCTATTGCAGGGCCGAATCATAAGGAATTTGAGAATAGACGGAAATTAGATGAAGAACTTAGCAAATTGAAATTCTTAACACAAATTGAACGTTTTAGAGCTAGAATAAAACTTGTAAATAATCATGATCATATGGGTTATTTTTTTCACTCTTCAGAATGCTGACAAAGAAGAATATCTAAGGCAGATTTAAAGAGTAATTAGTTTTTAAGATTTATCTTTATACTCAGTTAAGGTTTTTCTAATATTTTTCAATACTATATTTATGATATAATAGTATTATATGATTAGAATATCGTAAATGGAAAAAATTAACATTTAATAATAAAACTTGTATTACAAATTTAACGATTTCAATTTTTATTCAGTTTGTAAGGATATAATTAGAAACATAAGTCAAAATTACATTACATTTCATGCAATATTGTTGCATACCAAATACTATAATAAGAATCTATCCTACTTTCCTATTAGAATTCTTATAGGTATCCAAACATATGAATATTTTTACTTTCCATAGATTTATTTTCCGAAGAGTCAAATTCTAAATTCACTTTACTTTTTCGCCAACTAAATGGGACCTAAGGGTATCTTTGGTAACTAAGAATGAAGATTTAAGAATAGATATGTAACTTACATACCTTAATTTTTGCTTGTTTGGTTGTTAATAATGGATAAAATAAGGATTGACTAATTTGGAATGGATTTTAAATAATCCTAATTTATTCTTAGGATAGGTGCATGCATAACTTGGAATTAGATATCAAGAATAACAAATAACAGTAGTGCGTAAGCATAATTCCTTTTTTCCTTCCTTTTTTCTTTATGTTTCGTCTCAATTAAAACTCTCTATTTGAGAATTTAAAATTAGTTTCTTTATTTAGACAATGCATCATCTTGATTGATTCTTATTAGGATATTGATATTAATATTGCACATTACTTTATTTAATTTATTTAATAATTATTTTAATTTATTTCATTAATTTTATATTATAAAATAATTACATTATGGCTTTTTAATTTTATTTTTATAAACAATCATACACAATTATTTAAAAATTAATAATATATTGAATCATTAAAATAATTTTAATTAACTATTTACAAAAATAAATGACATAATAATTAAATATAAATAAAAAATTGTCATTATCGTTTTTAATATTTAATACCAAAACTGGTATAACTATTAATTTTTATAATCTCATTTTTAGTACTTATATATCAAATACGCTTAATCAATAATTTCATTCTTATTCCGATTCTTACTTTTCAATCACGTTACCATTTACCGTAGGTAAATTTACCAACGGTTTATTACAAATCTATCGGTAAATTTACCGACAATCAAAGATATCCGTCAGTATATTCACTGACGATGACATAATAAGTCCTTCTGTCGTTTTTCTTTTCAAGCACATTTTTCTCAAATAAGCAAATTGCCAACCTCCAAAACCACTTGGCCTTAATTTATTCGACACACGTTCTAGTTTGAACTCTAGAACTCATTTAACAATCGAGACCTGAAAGAAATCAACAAAACATAATGGGAATCAACTCAAAGTTGGAATAGGCCTTCCTCTTAAGTCTCTACAGCATTATTAAATATACGGGCTGTTCTAGATTTTCTTCTTCTTCCTAGAATACTGGAAGCGAAAATGGGTTGGGGGTTACCAAAAAGGAACAACAATTTAGAAACAAATTATCCGGGTCAAAATTGTTCCTAAGCATTTTTTTCCCTTAAAAGGTGTACCAGTCATCCCGGTAAAAAAATGAATCCTACCATCACAAGAATTTGGTAGCCTGACAGGTTGTGTTCTTCTTCTTGAAAATGGTTTAATTGTCAGATACAATGGTCTCTCTTCTTTAACTTGATCTGTGTACCTAAAATAGTCATGCAGCCTCATCTCACTGGTCCAACAACAAATTTGACATCACCACACACGTTGATCAGATACTCTCCGTTCCATTTCTACAATGCAGCCCAATTACTGATACACCCTTCCAACAACACTGGCTTATTTGTCTCCCCAAATTTCAACACAATCTCCTCAACAAACAAACTCTTTTTTCTCACTATATTATCTCTCTGAAGCCATTCAGCTTTCATTTCGAGATTAGCACACAACCAACTC
>JAOSBK010000005.1:39339621-39349742 GCA_027568895.1 Erythroxylum shatona | reverse complement strand
TTTGATGATGTTCAAAAAAAAATGTTGCTGAAAGACATAATTTAGACTTCCGATTTTGAGAAGCGAAATGAGGAAAAAGTTGGTTTCAAAATATTGTGGTTTTTTTTCTATTGATGTTTTATAAGTACATTTTGATATGATGCCATATGAAGTGATTGTAGTGATCGAATGTAGCTCGTCCTTATCGTAGGTTATGTATCGGAATGACCTTCGGGCGTCCCAGTGTGTACCCTGCAGTAAAGGGGCGCTACAGATCATATCCTAGATTATTTGATAGCTAAGTTTAATTAATGATCGTATCTTGATTAAACATAATCTAAGGAAAAAAATCGGGTTAATAGTTTAATTAATGATCGTATTCCTAACGAATTCACCACTTTCATCACTTTGCATGTTTTCTTTAATTTGTTTTTCTTAGGTTAGTTTTATTTTATTTTCTTATTTCAAACCAACCAAACCCTCCACAACAATTTTACACGCACTCTTTATGGGATCGACCTAGACTTACTACTACTAACTACTATTACAGTGATAATCTTATTTTTATTTTGACTAACGTTACGACACGCTATCAGGCACATATTTTTGTTTTGAAGATTTAACCTTTTCAACAACAACATTGTCATCCATTTTATTGGGGCTTGTTACCGAATCATATATTGGGGACATTTGTAGAGTTTAGAGGTTCATCGAGCGCACAAATATCTTTTTGGTCAACTCTTTTCCTTAGTGACTTTAATGGCGCTTGTGCTTTAGACATTATTTTTTTATTAGGCACAACATCCTTAGAAATAATAGTAGTATTGCATATGAACCTCCTTGACTAAGTAACAATTAATTACAACATCACTTTTTGCTTCTTCGTCTCCTTTCTCGCCGCCTCATCATTACTTCCAATCCCAACCTTTTTAATAGCAAGTGATTTATGTTTAGAATTATTTCTAAAATAATTAACCAGACCCATCTGTTTCAATCAACTATATTTTTTATTAATTTTCATTCCCATCATAGAGTCCAACCCCTCTATCCCTACCCACAACATTAATCTCATTCATTAATATAATCCACGATGTTTTTTACTTAGCCTTTTTTTTTAAAAAACCCCATTCTCAATGCGCCAACAGTAACAAAGATTTTTATAAACTCTGAAGTCACACAAAAGAAGAATTACGATGAGAATGAAGTCACAATATTCACGACTGAAGAAAGCAAAGGACTGTTTGAAATGGATGGCTACGTTTTAGGGTTGAATTGATTCCAAAATATTAATTTAATAACTTAAATAATTATAAAATTAAGAAAAAAAATACTTTTTTTAAAAAAAATCATATCATCGTACATTCAACATCCAAATAGTCTAAGTTATCAAATTGATATACCATACAAGGGACAAGCTGTCAAAAATTAAGCGTGAAAAGATGCCTCGTCCTCAAGAAAATGCTCAGTTACAGGGTAATAAGTTTAGTCCTAGACAAGGCTTGTAAACTTAATTAACTAAACTATCTTCTGTTGCCTCTTTGGCTACATATCCCCCAACAATCACATATTAAGGATGCAGTCACCAAAATCTGGTCTAGTTAATTAAGCTTTAATATCATATAAAAGCAATTGAAGCCTTCTGATGAAAGAGTTCGCCATTCTATCATAATTAAGTGACTTGAACATTTTACTGTCCATGACAAACTTATAGCTTTTAAGCCACAATGCCTTCCCTACTGAGCATTCAAGACAGCTAACTTTTAATTGTCTGTCTGGAGTGCTTCATTGGCACAGTTCAATTATGCCATTTATTTCTCTTCTTCCTCCTTTAAATAACCAAGTCCGTTATCATTCCTCAATTGGACTTATTACGTCTAGGTAGACCTCTTGAATTCGATCGAAGCCATTTTATTACAAATTGTCCGGGCACACAAGGCCTGCAGGAGATTTATTAGAAACATTGTAATACAGAAGTTATAAAACAAATGCAAGAAAGCAGTACTTACCTCATCATATTATGCTCAGCCAATATCTAGATGATCTCCCACTCGCCTTCCTAAAAGTATTTATGGTCCTAAGGGGGATCATGCCATGCAAAGTTGATAGCCTACACCACTTATCCCAAGGATGGAGTAGGTGACTTTAACATTCTATTGCGAGGAGAAGACATCGTCTTTAACCTTGGCCTTCCTTGCCGATTGAACATGATAGGTAATCCTTGCTTAAGCATAGCTTCCGCCGCCGCTCCTATAGGTAGGACATGCTTGATTTGGTGCATGTCACGGGTATGAATTATGCACCGTACCAAATGAAAAACGGTATGAAATATATGAGGTTTGTACTGGTCAGTAGTACTGATATTTAAAATACCGATTAAATATTGAATAGTATTGTAAAGTTTAAAAATTTTAGGGACTGAATTGTAAAAGAAAATTTTAACCTAACAAAGAAAGCATCAAAACACTACAGATAGACACTCACTCTCCATTGCCTTCACTTCAGCTCTCTCTCTCCTTTCCATGCATCTTTGTTCTTCACTCTTTAAATCATCAAATTTTTTTCCCATCGTGCCATGCTCCACTACCCAAACCCAGTGTTGCACGAGGCAACAAGCTTCCTTTACCTCTACTCAGACTGCCTACCTAAGCATGCTCTCTCCATCGTCATAGATGTTTCCTCTCTCCAGTCCACTATCACTACTCTTCTCCAATCCACCACCGTCGCTACTAGCCTGCTCTCTCCACCGTCACAGATGTTTCCTCTCTCCACTCCACTTTCACGTCGGGCAGATGGCAGAAATCCAGGATTTTCATATCCAAATCCAAATTTATTTGGTTGACCCGACCCATCAGACTAGATTTGTCGGGACCCTAACTTGATTATAATTTCTAATTTTTTGTGTGTTTTAAGTTGCTTGTTTCTGCTCTGAATTGCAATTGCATTGTATTTTGGTTGCATCATGTGTGTTTTGTAAATGGTTTATCATATATATAATGGACAATTTGAGTTTGAAAGTTGAAATTGTTTGTACGAGTTGGTTCAATTTCAATAATATTTAGGCATTGTAAATCTATGTGCAATTGAAATCAAACAATATAGTCAATGAACTATGAAAGAACATTTAAGTAATGTGATTTGTAAATTGTGTATAATTCAAAAACATGTCATATTATTTGTTATTTTAATAATCATAAAAATGAGATCAAATTTGATTTATTAAATTGTAATTTGTTATTTAATTTATATGAAATATACAATTTACCAATTATTGTTTGTACATAAAAAATTCAACATATGATTAATCTTTTAAATATAAGATTAATATACAATTAATCATTTAATCTATGTAATTAAGTTAAGCAAAATAAATGTTTGCATTTTATATTGTTTGTATTATCATTAGGAAATAAAATTATAAATATTAATCTTTTCTTATAGGCTGTTAAATACATCGTAGAAAATATTATGTGAATTTATGCGAGAATACTCATCACTCAATATAATGTGAAATTGTAAATGTTTAAATCATTTTTAGGATGTGTATTGTCATAAAGAAAAGTTATTTTTACAATGTGTGCTATTATAAAGAGAGAGGTAAGATAAAGTCTGTGTAGAATCTAGATATGTTTATAATTGAATATTGAATTTTTATAGTTATGTAATGATATTATTGTTATATGCAAAATTTTTATTTTTGAATATAAATCTATTAATTTGATTTTGACATATGTCTTCATTTATTTTTACATTAAAGGAAGGAAGTTCAAGTACTCTTGATAATTCAATCGCTTCAGGAAGATTCAATAATCCACCTTAGTCTTATGCTGGAATGGTTCTTGGAATAAAGAATTATATCATTTATTTGTTTTGCAACAAGCATTTGAAAGGTGGAAGAATCATTATATTAAAGAAGCATTTAGCTAGGATAAAGGCTATGTAGAGCCTTGTAAAAAAAATGAGCCATAATGTGAAATGACAAATGAAGACTTTGCTTATAAAGTATCAGTATGAGAAAGGCAAAGATTAAGTTACAAAATTAGCAGTGGAAGTTCTTTTATTGGTGGTTATAATGATAATCAAAATGTTAAAGGTAATTGTATTCCTACCCAATAAGAAGGTAATGTTGTACTTGATGTTAGAAAAAGAAGAAAACATGCATTTAATTTTATTGCCAGGTGTCTAATTTTTTTACACCATAAAAAAATACTTAGAGTTCAACCTTCAATCCATAGTTCCTTACAATTTAGAGAAGTGGATCATAATTTGGATATGAGAATGGCTAGATGGTGGCATGATTTAGATATAGCATTCAATGCTTCTCAGTCTTATTACTATCAACTTATGGTAGATGTTATTGCTTCTTACAGTCCAAAATACAAAGCTTCTTTAACTGATGACTATAGAGGTAAATTTTTAAGTAGCTTGGTTTGTAAAATAAAAAGTTATTTAGATGAAAGAAGAATGACTTGGGCTACTTTTGGGTATTTAGTTATGTATGATAGTTGGACAAATAGAAGACATGAGCCTATTATTAATTTTTTTAGTTTTATTTTGCAAAGAGGACAATGCTTTTGAAGTTTATTGATGCATCTAGCCTTGTTAGGAATGTTGATAATTTATTTGAAATATTTGATGAAGTTGTAAATGAAGTTTGGCCAGAAAACATTGTTCAATCCATTACTGACAATGATTTCACTTATAAAGTAGCTAGAATAGGATTACAAAGCAAGTACAATTCATTTTATTGGACTCTTTGTGTTGCATATTGCATTGACTTGATGTTGTAAAATATAGGAGATGATGCTAGGTATTTTCCTATTATTGATACTATGTAGAAAGTAAAAAAGATGACCAAGTTCATATGCAATTGTACATGGTTATTAAATTTAATGGGAAAGGATTTTACTAAAAGTAAGAATTTACGTCCTCCTACTATTACAATATTTGAAACACATTTCTTATCTTTTTAATGTTTTATTATGATAAAGAAAGAGTTAAGACAAATGTTTACAATGATAAGTAAGTTACATCTTAAGATGTTAGGTCTAATATTAGATTGGAGGTTTCTAGAATTATACTTGAAGATGATAAATTTTGGTCTCAATGTCGATTTTTCATCTAAGTCTATGAGCTTTTATTTAGGTTAGTTCATCTTACTGATAGTAATGAGAAGGCAAAATTGGGTTATTTTTATGATGCATAGCGAGGGCAAAGGAAGCAATCAAGGTCAATTTAAAAATAAGTCTTCTTTGCACACACCTTATCTTGCAGTCATTAATGAGAAATCAGAAAGACAACTTTACTCTCTGTTGTTTATAATTGGGAAATTTTTTAATCTTATTGTTTATTTTAAACCAAGTTTTGTAAAGAAAGTTAAAGTTAATAGGGAATTGCTAATAACTAATACAACAATTTTTGCCCATGAGATGAAGCAAAATCTCCTAAGATCACAAATGGAGATATATATGGATGCTTCTAGTGATTTTAGGATACCAATTATTATTCGTTAAAGAGACAAACTTAATCTAGGTATAAATATTTTTTACTTTTGTTACTTGTTGAAAATTAATCGTCACATTATTTTGTTTATATTTTACTTTTGTTTTATTACAGATAAATGTAAATTGTATTAAGTTTTAGGGCATAGTTTATATGTGTTTAGCATCATTTAGTATGTGTTTAGGTTAGAATTATGTTAGTTTAATAATTATTTGTGTTTTAAGTGTTTTATGGGTTAGTAAAAGCTTTTGAGCTTAAATATTATGTTTTTGAACTACCGTAATGTGTTCGCTAGTGTTTCAGGGTCAATATCGAAGAACAGAGGAGTTTCGGAATATATTCGACCGAATCAGGCCACGATCGTGATAGAAGACTCAAATGTGGGCCATAATCATGGCCTGCGCTAGGCAGACTCATAATCGCTTACGGATTTTATTTTTTTAGGGACTTTTTGGACCTTTAGAACCCCAAAAAGATCCTAGGGTTACTCAAAACATAAAAGATTATTTAAAGAACATTAAGAGGGCCATAAAGGAGTTTTTTGCATTAGCCATACTTGAAACCCTAAAGAGAGAATATCGAGAGAGAAAAAGAAGAAGGAAGAGGAAGATGAAGCTGACTAGATATGCTTCTCGAATTAGGAGGTTTCTTGACGTCGCAACCTTCCGTTGTCTATTATAAGTCATTATTTCCTTTTTGTTTCAATTTTATTTATGTATAGAATTGAGATAGATAGTATGATGATAGGATTTGGAATATTGATGATGTTTGAAACTATCCTTTGGGATTTTTATTTTGATTTAATGATAATTTAGTCGATTGTGTTTATTAGATGAATATCGTGATTTGATTGAGTTCTTGCAAAATTCAGAAATAAACTGAGAGAGTGAACTAAAAGAAAAATGATTAAATCGGACTAATGAGAGTTAGGCGATTTAATAGAAACGTGTCAAATCATATTGGTAATTGTGGTGAGAGAGATCTCTTGTGATGTTTTGATAGTTTATTAAAGTGCTTTAAATCTAATTTAAGGTTTTAGATAATTTGTGAATTAAGAGATTGCAAATTCCATAATCTGATTAGGGTTTATAATTTACGATTTTATGATTATAACTCGAGAGAAAATAATCAACCCTAGGATAGTCTAGAACCAACACTCCATTGGCTCATAATCGACTAATTTAGCATTAATGATAAGCAAAATCTTATTTCTCATAAATTGGTAAATTTCTTACGTTGATTTTTATTGCAATTACATATTGCTCATTTGTTAATACTTTTGTGTTTAATTTCTGATTTGATTGGTTGAATTCAATTCTCGTAATTAATTTCTGTTGCATCTTGTATTTTCAATTTTATAGTTTTTTTGGCCTTAGATTTTAGGATTAAATTACTCTCGTTCCTCGTGGGATCGACACCTTTAATACTATGTCACAAACTGTGCACTTGTGAAATATTGAGGGTTTATAAGATTAAAACTTACCCTGATTGCTTACCACTTACGATTGCTTAATGGGACCAATTCGAAAATGATGTTCTAGAATTGCAAAGTTTTACAATTCAAAATCTAAGTCAATGTATGAGTGCAACAAGGTGTGAAAGAAATTTGAGTCCAAATCCTATAGAGTTAGTATACATCACCTTCCTCAATAGCTTGTTCGAGGTTCGCTCCAAATTAGACATTAGAAGTTTAATACTATTTTTATATGTTTAAGTATTTTTAATCCAAATATATTTAGACCATTAAATTGTTGAAAAATCAAGACAAGATCAGATTCCAACTATAGTAGAATAATTATGAAAATTTTCTATATTTTGATTACTTGAAAACCAAGATCACTTTAATTTATTTTAAATGATTAACATATAAATCATAATAAAGCTTAAATCTTAATTCATACCTTATTCTGAAGTTTGATCATTTCCTTGTAATATCCTACGAACCATTTTCAAAATTGGTCTATCTTAACTACTATAGTCACACAAATGTCTGACTTATGATGTTATCCATAAAATAAGTTGAGAGAACTTTGTAACTCTTACAGAGAGGGTTAAGCAAGAAGTACTAGCTCTATTATAGCTTAAGCCTATTTATAATAAGTTCTGAACATTTTAGCAATTTAATTGAAATTAAATTCTAATTTTAGTTAATTTTAATTAAAATTACAAATAATTCTAATTAAATACTAATTATTTTCAAATAAGATCTAATATCTCATATTGATCCTTATTTATTAAAGATCTCATATTTAATCATAAATTTTCTCAATTAAACAATTTATAATCATAAATCAAGATTGGTGTCTAGCAACACTTCATGACCACCCAAATATTTAGAAACGTTAAAATGATTTTGAATAACCTTTCCATGCATGATTTTCTGTATAATTCAATCATTTCATCATACAATCTTTCGATTAGACATAAAGCATGGAATTAATATCTACTCTATTTTGAGTCCAACCATATTAGTTCTCCAATATTCACTATTGATTCAATTAATGACATTTATAAACTATTTACAAAACGTCATTTTATCTTGACCAAAGATTTCCTGAATCAATTATTATTGAGAACAACAAAACATTCTCCCTAATTACTTTAGAGTGATGAATCCTATCTTAATCATTCAACTATCTCAATATAGTTCATGTTATATCCAACGACTATCAACTGAACTACCCATAATTAAAATAGGTCATAAGTAGTATCAAAACATAGCAATTCCTATACAAGATAACTTTAGAGGTCTCAAGTTAGAGGATCACTTATACAATAATCACAATGAGAATTTTCATAGACGTACAAGTAATATTCTAAATAAAATTTTCATTTCGAGTTAATTCAATGAACTTGTTTTGTAACAAGCACATACATGTTTGCTTAAGTACCTCCATACTTTAGCCTATGAGATCGTCAACTTCTTTAGTGTGCTAGTTTTTTACGTTTTATTAATGTCCAGTCTTAATAGAACAATAACTAGGAACAATTTAGGGATAATACCATAAATGCAATATGAATCCCATAATTAAAATATTATCATAATTTCATTTGCAATGTATAATTATCTCACAAACTTTATCATATATAGGGATGATAATGAGCTGGACCAGGGCTAGGCCTAAGGCTAGACCAATCTTTGGGCTATCAGCCTGAGCCTACGCTCTAATAGGCTAAGAGTGGCTCAAGTATAAGCTTAGGCCTGAGGTAGTTGACTTACTTTTTAATGATGTCATTTTGTTGTTGCTCGTTGGGCTAGAGTGGGACAAGCTTGTGCCCAATTGCTAAGCTTAATCATATATATCTAAATATGTACAAGATAATAATGACTTTAAATTATTTTATCACCAAAATGCAACCAATCTATTGACTGTAGGGTATAAATTAACAATCTCACATGTACTAAGCCAATCATTTAAGCATCTTATTCCATATTATCATATGATGATTATACTACTATTGGGACAGTGGCTTAATAAGAGAATTCTACAAGATTCTATATTATAAGCACTTTTTTAAATTTTACAACCCTCTTCTTAATTATCATCATTATTAAGAAATTTTTCCTAAATACATTTTTAAATCTTTAATGCTACCTTAGCTTTTTTTGACATGCCTAATGACTCTAATGTTCCACAGTACATTATTATCTTGCACAATGCAAGGAGCTATATCAATTTCAATTTCATTAAAGAACTTATTGATCCAATTAATCATTTTCACTAAATGAAAAATGTATTATGACTTAATTAGTAACCATTGTTACATTGGAACCTTCTCGATCTTGAATGATATTGTAATAAGTAAATAGAATTTAATTAGGATTTACTTCGAAAGTTATATACTTATCATCTTGAACTCAAACATTAACGCATATATTAAATAATGGATATCTTTAATACTTTATAAATATCTGATATCTCAAATAGTAAACATATTTTGTACTTTATCTGTGTACTTGGACTTAAAATAGGTGAACAATTTCCAATCTATTTTTATAGATCTAATTCCTAGAATTAAGTTGTTACCTTTTTATATCTAATAAGAGATGTTCTTGGAAAATTATATTTTCAATAATTGAAAATTATAATTGTTATTCTCTATGAGCACTATGTCTCCACATACTCCTACTAAAGTGAACAATTATATTCCTATTAACCTTTTGTAAACATGATAAATTCACAATCATCTTAAAACAAACTATTTAAATTCATCAAGAAAGTGAATCTTTTATTATCTTGTAGCCTTTCAACTATACACCAAGTGTATCAACAAAGACACTAGTTCTAATTGGACGTACAGTTATGAGATTTGAACTTTTCAAGTTTCATCTTACTCCTACTACTTATCTTGAGAACCATTCTCTTATAAATATACATTGAATCAAACAATTTGTAATGGATTTGTAAGATTGTATCCAACCTTTTGGATATCTCATAGCCTTTTATTATCCAATTTAATTCTAAACTTAACGGATAATATATGCTTCAACCAACAAGCATGTAACATCCCATCACCGATGGGAAGAGTAATTAGTAAAATGGGACGGGCTAGGAGTTCAGATTATATATTTTGATATGCTCATACATTTGGCCTCTCGATATAGAGAGGAATGAGACATTTTGCACATGCACATATAGGTA
>JAOSBK010000005.1:39265562-39280397 GCA_027568895.1 Erythroxylum shatona | reverse complement strand
AATAACCTTAATACATGTTGGTCTTTGAATTTATGGTGTGTAATATGATAGGCACAGTATGAATGATATGTTAAGTATTGTATGGCTGATTTGAGATTTTGAAAATGCATGTATGAAATGTTCCTCGCTTGGATTTGTCTCGGTTCTGTATATATGTTTTGTTGTCTTCGTGGCGCCCCGTATCCTCCCAGGGGGTATTAGGGTGTCATATATAAATCCAAGAAGTTGTTAGAAAAGGGTGTTAATAAACCAACTCTTAAAGGAAGATCTTTGACTGTTTCAATTGATACCTTCGAACGTGCAAGAAGCTTTCTTCAGAATCTAGACATAAGGAACTCCTTTACCTTATCTATAAAGTCTCATGTCACTTGAAATCTAGAAAATAATTATTTCTTTTTCTTTTAAATGGAATAAGTGTGAAACTTTATTTATTGTTTTGTTTGTAAGAATTGTTCAACTTCTAATTAAAACCTTGTATTACTTATCATATATCATTATATTATATTACTTACCATATATCAATATTTATTGTTTTTCTGTAAGAATCATATATCATTATATTACAAACTTCATATTAAAACTATTTGAAAATTTTGTGACATTATATAAAATTGGCAAATCATATAATTAAAAGAGAAAAATCTAAATCTAAATCTATGTAATATTAATTAATTTTGAGTTTATACTTTCATAAATTATTGAAATAATTTGACATTTTTGTTAGCTAAATTTATTTACATTTAGATTCATTGTCATTAATATTAAATTTCATTTTTCATACTATGATGTTCAGTCACAAAATGATCAAGTCAAAGTTAGTGAATTCATAATTATAAATAAGAGAGTTATTTTGTTATTTAAGTTTTTGAAGAGGATTTTAAAAATTGTTGTCAAAAGTCTTTCTTTTCACAACAGTTTCTAAAGTCATAATGAAAGACTCACCTTTTAGCGATGAAAACACTTAACTATCGAAAAAGAATCAGCCTTTTGCAATGATTCTTAGAAAGCATCACCAAAGGCTTGCATTTAGTAACAACATTGTAAAACATTGCAAAACGGTTAGCCTTAGAAGACATTTTAAAAAATAGTCGCCAAAAGCTAACTTTTAGCTACGATCTTAAAATCGTCGCCAAATAAAACATAGTCAAAAGTCAACTTTGTTGTAGTGTATAAAACTCAATGATCTAATTGATGAAATTAAATTTCAGTTCGCATCTTTTAAATTATGAAAGTTAATAAATTGCAACTCTCTTTTCATTTTTTTCTTTAATGGAGTGAGTAAGGGTTGGAGATCACGTAAGTCTTATATGAGGAGCTAATGTTAGTTACTCCTTTTAATTACTTTTACTTTTGAATATACTTTTCTCACCATTTCTTTTTAAGTATTTGTTAGTTCTACATGGCCCACTAATTAACATGTCATTTATTTACTAAATTTGAGAATTAAAAATATAAGTTTAACAAAAGTTGAGAACCAAACCCGCCCTTGGACATATTTGCTGATATCAATGAATTAATAAAGCTTTAAGTGGACACAACAAGTTGACAACTAAAGGTAGACAGATCTCATGAATGTTTGCTATGTAAAGTCGAGCAAGATGAATAAAATTAAGAGTTAAGTAGTTATGGATGTTTCAAATCATGCAAAGTCGAGAACAATCACTAAACTTAAGAGTTAAGTAGTTATAGATGTTTATGATCTTATAAATTTTACGTAAATGAATGAATTTAAAGAGTAAAATAGATATTTGAACATATATATACTCATTAACACAGAGTAATTACACATATATGACAATGTCGATTCTTCTATGAAATTTGTCAACATAAGAAAAGTTAAATTCAATAGATAAGTTAATTTCATTTAATTAATTTTTAAAAATTTGCCAAGGTGAGTTAGCAATTTAGAGTTAGATTTTATAGATCTATTAAATTTTTTTAAATAAATTTGTTTAAAAATTTTCAAAATAAAATAGAGATAAGACTTTACAAGTTTATCAAGTTCATTTAAATAAAAAATTTTTGAAAATTTATCAAGATGAGTTAGTTAATCTTTTTTGAAATTTTGTTGAAGAGATGTAGAGCTAAACTCTACAAATATTTCAAATTTTGTTGGTTGAATTTTGTTACAGTTTTTCCAAGAGAAGATAGAACGAGACTTTAAATACTTATTAAATTTACTTGGTTGAATTTTGTTGCCCCTAAATAATTCCTACATCCTACATATTTATAGACTAAGGGAAGAGGATGTGAAAAGGAAAAGAAAAGACCTAAACGGTGAATGGTTACCACTAGAAGTTCCAACAAGTTTGGTACGTATAGGGCTGGGAGATTTCTCACCTACAAAACAAATGACCTTAGCTTCACCAACAATTTTATAAATTTACTTTGGCTCCTTTGTCCAAGTTTACTCAATTTCAATAAAAGAATCAATAATATCCATCTTTATAGATTATAACCCTACTATTGTTGTAATGATCACATTATCAAAATTTTAATTAGCGAAATATTTGGACTTAGGATAAGGATAGATATCCTCTTTGATTTAGAGAAGGCTTACGATAGGATACCCAGTGAAGTCATATGAATATGTTTAGATACTAAAGGAGTTCTTATTGCCTATATAAAGGTTATTTAGGATATGTTTGAAGGTGTTAAGATTAAAGTAAGGACGACACGAAGAGATATAAAGCATCTACTATTGATATCGGGCTACATCAAAGATTCTCATTGAGCCCCTTCCTGTTTATAGTAATTAGGGATGAGCTTACTAACAATATCTAAGGTGATGTGTCCTGGTGTTTGTTGTTTGCTAAAAAAATTATTGTAGTGGATGAAGCAAAAGGGAGAGTTAATGTGAAGCTAGAACTTTTGAGAGATATACTAGAGTTAAAGAGCTTTAAATTGATTATGACTAAAACTGAGTACTTAGGACATAATTTCTTGGGTCATCAACATCTGATGTAGAGATCGAGATCAGTATAAACGTTATATCATAGAGAGATTGTTTTAAGTACCTTGGATTTGTTATCCACAGTTATGCCGAGATAAATGATAACATAGTTCACCATATCAAATCAGGGTGAATTAAATAGAGGGGCACCTTAGGAGTTCTATATGAGAAGAAGACATCATTTAAGCTAAAAGGTAAATTTTACTATTAAGAAATTAGACTGGCCATGCTCAAAGTGTTGCTTATAAAAAAAAGGTGCAAAGTTATAATTTAATGGCGGTGGAAATAAGGATGATTCGTTGAATTTGAAACCTTACAAAAAGCGATACGATTAGGAATATAATAGTAAAGACAAGTTGGGTGGCTAATATTGATAGTAAAATAAGGCAGACAAGATGTAGATAGTTCAAACATGTTAAGAGGAGACATCATGAAGTCCTAGTGAGAAGATACTAGAAGATAGTACTTAAGGACTTTAAAAGAAGAGGAGGAAGGTGATCAACGATATAGCCCTACTAGAGCCTATCAAGGGCTTGACCTTTAATAGGAAACTTTAGCAAACTAAGATACAGGTAGAGAAATATGAATAAAGTAGGTCCTCTTTTCATAAAGAAATCCTTCTTTTTCTATAGGCCTTTGAACTTTTTCCTTTGATTCTCGTGTCTTTTATTTATCTTAAATATTTTTTGTAGCATTTTCTCTTGTAGTTATTTGATTTACTTATTTCGTGTTTTTCGTTTTCAATTGCATGTTTCTTTTAATTACTTATTTGTTTATTTATTTACTTACATATGTTTATATTTATATTTGATTATTATTTATATTTCTATTTCTTTCAATTATGTAGTTATTTGTTTATGTATTTCACCATTATTTTCTTCCAACCATTTTCAAAAACTTTTTTTTTTCTGTGAATCTATCGAAAATAGCCTTTTTACTAATTAGAAGTAAGGTTGCGTACTTTTGGACCTTTCTAAACTCTGCATCTTAAAGAGATTCCTATTAGGACGTTGTTTTCTTGTTATATAGATAATCTCAAACTTGAAGTCATCCCTCTCTAGTTTCCTCTCTTGCTGCAATCTCATCCTTTAACCATAAGTTCTCATTTTTAAGCTTGTCAAGATACTTAAAGAGATATTTTCCAGCAATCTCTTTCTCTTTATGAAGGTCCTCTAAGTTTTTGCAGACCTTTAAGATAATGCTCTTAGCCTTTTCCCTCTCCTTGACATTCTTCACCAACTCCCTATAGCCCTTCTCATTGCTCATAACTATATAACAAACAACCTAAATGTAAAAAGATAAAAAACATGAGAGAAAAGAGATATATATTTTTATGTCTTAAACAATATATATTATGGGTATTTATTCTAGCTAGGGCCTATACAAGAATGTAAAGAGATCCTAATTAATCCCTAATTGCATGCCACTTATTTACGCTATAGATATGCATAAATCTCTATAATCAGTATTTATATATTTTACATATATGCTAACATCCTTCCTCAAACTCAAGGTAATGAAGAATTTGCCCATCTTGAGTTTATAAGTAGGATCTTTAAAGTGAAGAAAGATATATGTAATATGGTAAAGATATATGTAATTTGGTAAAGATATATGTAATATGGGGCTAGGGAGATGAAAATAAATTGGATATTGCCTTGAAGTACATGATATCATTCAAGATGATAATCAATCTAAGTATGTTTGATGCATTCATGAAAATTATCATTATGAGCAATTTGCATGGTACTTTGATTTTCTTAATAAAGACAAGTTGCAAAGGAAGAGATAACACGTATATATTGAAGTAACCTTTATAATCATAAGAGCTCACAGAGTTAGAGATAGTGTCAGCAGGAGTTTAATATTCTATTGTTGCACTAGATCGAGAGTTGATTGTTTATTTCAAGTTACGCAAAAAAGGAGAGCCATATTAAGAAAGAAACAATAGTTAGCAGTAGAGCATCTATTAGTTAAATCTCCAATATAGTCAGTTTTAGAATATGCTCCTAACTTTAGCAAGGATGAGCCAGAGAAGTGAACACTACGAAATAATATACCTTTAATGTGTCAAAGAATGTGAAGAACAACTAAAAAGTTGGTGGCATAAGTTTCAATCATAAATTAGCTGACAATGTGAAGATCATGAGCAATATCAGGACAGGATACAATAAGATAGATAAGGATGCTAACTAGTTGATGATAGATATTACCATTATTAAGAAAAGTCTCATTCTTGCTGAAAGATAAATATTAGATTCTAGTAAAGTTCTAATTATCTTAGTGTTAGTGATACCAAAATGAGAGACAAGATTAGTAGTATTTTTGGATTAGTAAAAATAGTAACTAGAGGAATCAAAAGAAATTTCAAGGCCTAAAATATAACTCAAATTATTCAAATCCTTCATCTCAAATTATTAATAGGAGAATAAGAGTGTGTCCTTCTTTTGTTTTATAAATGAACAAAGCTTAACTATAAAAGCTAGATTAAAAACTAAAAAAAACAATAACGGAGTTAAATTTGGCAGATCTAACATGAGGAGCTTATTTTAGCATGTACAAGGCTTTACAAGGATAAAAAATCACATTATGTGGATGATCATAACTAGGTAGAGGTTATATGTACACTTCTTCTAAGAAATCATTACTAAAGAAGGCATTCTCAATATCCCTCTTGAATAATGGCCAATGCTTAGTAGCACCAACTTCAGTGAGACTATATATTAAGGTAAACAGATAATAGGAGTTAATATCTCTTCACAGTCAAATATCATACTCCTAATTAAATCCATTTGTGATAACCTACGGTTTGTATCACTAAACTAATCCATTATCTTAAGTCTTGATTTTATAACCCATTGCAACCAATATACTTGTATATACCTAAATTAACCATATCCTAAGTACTTGTTCAAGTAAATGCTTGTAATTCTTCTACCTCTTCTTTATGTCATAGAAGTTTGGAGCTTTGCTCATGATAGGTGCAAAGTGTATATAGAGATAATAATAGAAAAAATATAAACATCTCAAAATGGGAAGATGGGTGACTTAATCAATATAATGAGGAATAGGTTGAGGAGTAGGAGGTTCTAATAAGTGACAAAATGGAGAAGGGCCATTTGGAGGAGGTGATGGATCCATATAGAAATACAAGGGGATCAAGAATAGGTTATATTGAAGTACTAAAATTGTTAGATAATGATCTTATAAGAGAAATTTTAGGAAACAAAGATATGGTGAGATTATTAAAAAAAAACTAAAGAAAAGTTTCAAAGTGACTCAAAATTTTGAAAGAGTTAAGAACATCTTATTCTCTTAAAAAGTCGTATATTAAGAGATAGGAAGTCTTTGAGACAAATAATCCTAATACCTATATCTTTTGTTTTTTATCTTATACTTTAGGAAGCAATATAATTGTGCCTCTGATTCTAGTTTAATGTATTCATATGGTTAAAGAAGAATAACATAAGGACTGCAAAAGACTTTAAGAGTTTGATAGTTAGGAGAATGATTATACGAGAATTTATAAGGAGAGACGTTACCAATTATTAGGAGTAGGGATATGATTGACAATATAGATAATAGTAAGAAAAGCTTCTACCTAAGAAATTTGGATTAAAGGAAGACATGAGAAGATCATAGATAATATCAAGAATGTGTTTATGCTCCCCATAATTTTGTTAAGAGGTACTTGGATAAGTTCTTTTAATAACAATTTCTTGCTAAACAAAAAAATGGGTGAAATTTTCATGTCATTATTAATACGCAAAACCTTAAGTTTACAACAAAATTTAGTCTAGATCAAGTTTACAAAGTAAGAATAAATAGAAAATATAACAAGTTGGTACGAGATACAATCAAAGATTTGAGACTTAAATAACTATATATTAAAGATCTAAGTTAAGATTAGAAAGATTACCAAATTCAAAGTGCCAACTATGAGATGTAATAGCACTAACAATAAGTTTATATGGAATCTGAAAATTGGCAAGTTCAAATAGTCATCTAATGTTCCACCTTTTTCCAAAAATCTCTCTCATTTGCGAATTATACACAATATAAACATTACAAGAAAATTGTCAAGAAAAGACAACTTAGGTACTTGAAATATGTGTATAATTTAAACATGTATAATATGTGTCAATAATATGAATAATATATAAAGTAGAAGTATTTTGTTTGTTAGAGGTTATGTGATCTCAATAAGAATTAAAGTACTATGACAGGGAAGTACTTAATGTGATATACATGAAAAGAGAGGAAATAATACTATAATTTAGTTGAAATTATTGTAAAAGGATGTGAAGATCTATCAAGGAGAATTTGAAAGATGTATTCTTTATTCTATGACAATAGTAATAATAGTAGTAGGTTGAGAGGACTTAGAAGAATTACCTTATCCAGAAATTTGAGGTTTATTTTGGACTTGGAGATATAATGACCACTCTTCTTGTAGTAGTTTGAAAGTACCTTATAAGACTTTTCAGTTAATGTCTAAGGGATAGAGGTCTAAGTGTTAAGAACAATATTTGTGGATAGGAAAACTTTTCCATTCCAAAGGTATTGAGTTCGGTTCCTTCTATAATTAGTTCCTTGATCATATTGTCAATGTTTGGTAGAGAATAATAGTGAAAACAAGAGCTATAAATGGATTCAAACTCTTCTTTAAAAGTTATCAATAAGTATTAGAAATATTCCTTAACTTGAAGATTAGCATGGATAGTGGCAATTTAAGTATTAGGATGTGTAAGGTTTCCAAAGACCTACAGCTTTTGTAATTCACACATATTATTGTATATAATCTAGCCAGGTTGTTATTGCATATGATGAAATTATCCATAGAGTTGAAATTGATTGACATCATCATATACAGGTTAATAACTTTTTATAAATTCTCATACTTACTTAGAAAATCTCGTACTTATTTAGCAGTATCAAATTGTAGATAAAGTTTAATTACTTTGACACATGTATTGTGAAACCATGTTAGGATCTAGTGATTCATATCATCCGAAGTTAGTAGACATTCTAGAAATATATCTTCCATTTCATCTATTTTTTGGTTAAGTTTGAGTATCTTTCCAGCAATAATATGTCAATAACCTTATCTTTGAGAAAGTTACATATTTTCTTAGCTCACAAATCATTGTTGGATCTAGGGAAAAGGAACAAATTACCCCCTAATATTTCTTTAAAATTTTGAAGTAGCACTTACCGTCATCTATGGTATCACATTACACCTTTGTGTTTTTAAAATAGTACTAATAACACCCTCACTCTTCAAAAGGTTAAATTTTTTGAAAATTTATAGTAGATACAACAACTCAGTAGTACGTAAATTCTGGACAAGTTCGATAAAAAGAGGAGAGAAGACAGAGAACTTTAGAGAGACATACACGCACAAATAGGTAATTCATACTCATGTCTTTGTAAAGTTTATACGGTAGCCATAATATTTTTGTACCTAGTATTTGTGCATTTTTGTTTAGTGTTCGAGCTCCCAAGTCACGTACGATTTGACAGGCATTATTTACGTGATCAGCACCATTACTTAAAACGTTAAAGATAGATTAATTTTATAATAAATTAAAAATAAAATTTATTATAAAGTAAAATTTTAAATATAAACTTATTCAAATAATTATATACTTTAACATTGTGAACAAAATACAACGAATACATACTTTACATTTCCATCTCATCACTCACTTTCTCTTTTCAAGTTTAATTCAAAGCGGTAAATAAAATTACATTTCAAGTTATATATAAAGCTATACGCAAGTTTTATCGAGCTATAATATACTTCGGTCATCTTAGTCGATACAATTTTTTACGTCTGAAGTGTTGGATAAATTTTTTAAGTTTGATTATAAATGTACAAAACCAAAACTGTAAAAGCGTAAATAATTCATCTTAACTATAGTCAGTGCCGGCTCAGCCAAAAAAAAAAGGACCCCATTTTAGTTAATAAAAAAGGGTTTCATTTTATTTTTAGTTATTTTATTATTAATAATATTTGTAAGATATTATTAGCTGATGTTATAATCATTTAATATTTAGTTGAGTATGTAGACTTATAAATTGAGTCATTTATGTTTCATACAAATAATGTAAACTTACATATATTGTCAATTTATTAGGGTCTTTTTTTTATTTCGCCTAAAGCCTATAAAACGATAGAAACGACCTGACTAGAGTCAAATTCAATCGACCTCAAGAATAATGAAAAGCTTTTAGAAGCAAACATGAGGGGGAATGAGCTTTCCTGGATTCATAGTATTGTTGGGATCAAGGGCCGTTTTAATTCTTTTCATTGTCTGCAAGGCCTCAACTCCAAGTTCCTTCTCAAGATACTGCAATGAAAAAGAAGATGTAAATCCCTAAGTAATTTGATCACTTAAATATCATTCTTGGAACGAAAGTAACCGAGTACGTACGAAGGGATGACAACGAAAAACAATATCAAAAAAACCAGAAAGATACCTTCATTTTCCCAGTGCCAACACCGTGCTCACCTGTACAAGTTCCTGTACACCAAAAAGAAACCAATAGCTATGTCATGTCAGTCTATGCCAGTGGTCTAAGATCTATAACATGGAACGTCACAAATTTTCCCTATCACTAAATATCTGCAGCTTCAGGGCAAAAGGAGGGGAAAAAAATGAAAATTAACATGCAAATAAGCAAATCTTTGGAACATAATAAAGGCATTCATCTATCTATCTGTCTGTCTGTCCATAGATATATATACATATATATATGAGTGCAGAAGAAAGAGTTTCCACCTTCCATTGACAAAGCAGTATAGACCATAAACTGGTTAAGTCTTTCTGCTTCCTTCCGATGCTCCTCTTGGTTAGGGTCAAAAAGAATCACAGTGTGAAAATTCCCATCCCCCGCATGAGCAATAACTGTGCTGTAATATCAGCGAGAGAAAAAAGCAAATTTGATTCTTGACCATGATGAATAATTTTTGTGTGCGTATTCAGTCAAACAAACCAATAGGGGGCATGCATACCAAACCAATGGTGATGCGTCGAGTTCTACTTTGGACTTGGATATCAACTCTGCAAGTCGGGATAGAGGAACACACACGTCCTGCAGAAGAACAAGGGAAATTAGGAGCGATGAGGAAAATTAATATAGTTGGACTGAAAGGAATAAATTGCAGAAAATGCCCCAGGCATCAAGTATAGTGCTCACCTAATACTCCCTAACTTAGGCAGCATTATATTTTCTCATTTAGTTGTTTTTTTTTTCTTAGAGGAACTAATCAGAACACCATCTATAGCTGCCAATGCTCTTTGTCCTTCATGTGACTCAAATTTATTAAGTGCTGCCAAACATGGATGTTCAGAAGATACAACAGAAACATCCCAGAATTTCTGCTTAACTTGACGACTTTAAACCTAACAGATTTCTTCCTTGAGAAACACTAACTAGTAACACCATTCACCAAGCTTGATCATTTTCCAAAATTACATATATTTGAAAGGAATTTCGGATAACAACTCACCGAAATCATTGCCTCAAATTTGGGTTCCATGGCAAAGCAAGCCCATAAAGCCTCCTTCCTTATCTGATTCAAACCAGGAACATGAATCACTAAGAGGTGACAGAGAGCAAAGAATCAGCCTATTTCCTCATGGTTAGCGGATGATGTACCAAGCAATTCATATTTGTAGGGAACAGCAAGTCACTAAAAAACCCTGTTAAGTTTTTCATGATGCCTGAAGGCAAAGCCACCTATACTTGGATTCATAATCATCCATTTCCGTTCTTTCTCCAACCCCCAAACCCAAAAAATATGCAACAACCAAAAGAGCCAGGGATAAATACTGGAAAATGGTCTAGGTAATTCACTTTGACACGGATTAGAAAAGGGAACAAAATATAATGAAAACAAACACTAAAAAGGAGGACAAGAAAAACTTTGCCCTGTTGATGAAGAACCGATTACTGGACTAATAGCAATAGCATTAGGTAACAGAGACAGCCCCGCAGGATGAAGCACACAATACAATAATATTTTTAACCCCTATGCGAATGGAAGTAAACACCATTCAGTTTTTCTACCTTCCAAAGATCTTTCTTAGCCTCAGGATCTTCTGCAAAAACAAAATCTGAGCCATTGTGCTCAGAAACAATCTTCTGAACAATATGTGTCTGCTCACGTGCATATGCATCTAAAAATTAGAAAGACATAACATATGTTCAGTTGGTTGCACTCACCAAGAGAAAACTCAAGCAAGCAGGTCAATTAATGACAAGTGCGAGATAAGTTTACATTTCCCTCAGAAAATTCATTGGAGCTCAGGTGATAGGAAAAGGAAGTATGTCTGGCATCATAGTTCTTTTCACCTATCAGCATTACTATACCATCCTGACACTCAAGACATGATTGCAGCATAATTTTCGTCATTGTTTAATCCAGATGAAGTTTCTATTCACAATCAACTAACATGATAATTTTCCAATTGAAATAGAAACCTTCAAACATACACTGCAACTGCCACCTAAAATTAATTGCCATTGATAGGAGTGAATAGCATTTCCTAAAACTAATTAATTTGACAGTCATGTTCAGTTAGAGTGAGAGCATAGTTATCCACTGATTGTTACAGTGCTACGCATACATTAAGTGTATTCACAATCCCATTAGATATTAAAGAGATAAAATTAATTAGGAATCAATTATTCCATGTTCAATGAAATAAGGGAAACAAATTATATCCTTTACCTATGAAAAAAAGATACAAGTAAAAGGAAATGGTTTTGTCTCACCTGTGCCTATAAATTCAAACATCAAAGTAGGAAGTTCAGGCAAATTCCTCCCATTGGCCAAATTCACAGCCCTCATTTGGACCTCATCTAATAACTCCACCCTTGAAACCTAGTACAAATGAACTAAATATCACAAATGAACCAAAAGCACGGAACATGTACCATTTAGCACTACCTGAATACCAGATAACATAGTGGCAATGGCAACATCTGCTGCATCCTTAATTGTAGGAAAATTGCACCTTGCAACCTGTAATATGTTCAAACCAAGCAACAGAAGGCACCAGATTTTGTAACATCAAGTCAGTTCACTCCAAAAAAGACATAAGAACTGTAATAAATAAAAGATATGTCAAATTTCCATGTCTATTCTGTTTTTGCTGTTATTATATAGTGATTTCTTTAAGTCTTTAAAGTTCATGTTTATCTTATCTTTCATGCCTGTCCACACATAGGAATCTGGAACCTGCATGCGAATTAGGCATGCAACAACCACTCTTAAAAAGAATTATTTATGACATATATTGGAGGATCTTCATGGAGTAAAAGAAAAAACATGGGCACAATGACACAATTGAATAACCAAGTTTGAACACTTAATTTCCCACCATCTAAAGGAAACAGACCCATGAAGCTGCGAGGATATATAATGAGGAACAAAAGAAAAAAAATAGAAGTCCACCACTGATTGCTGAGGAAGCCTCTGAAGTCGTAAAGTGACCTCTGTTATTACACCAAGAGTTCCTTCGCTTCCAATCACTAAGCGAGTCAAATCATACCTTAATCACATATCCAGTAAGTTAATACTCTGAGCAACTATTTCTGGTCATGACAATAATATGTAAATTCTCTAATCAAACTTAAGACTAAATTAGCAATTTACCATTTATTAGACAGAAGTTCTATGCCAACTCAAACAACTTTTAGCACAACTTTCACTCATGATCATGCTCCTTTGAATTTATAAGCATTCCAATGCAACATTCATATAAATGTGCCTCTGAATTCTCCTAGAAATCCCTTTGGAAGTCTTGTGCTACTACTATGACTTTCCAAACAAAACTTTAAGGAAAAGCATGCACGCATGAATTGATTGAGGTATGAAAAACACACCCTGCAGCACTCTTTCGAGCACGAGAAGCTGTCTTTACCACATCTCCATTGGCAAGAACCACCTGGAGCATAAAGAGTATAAAAACTAACTTTCATAAAATGGAATTGCACATTCAGAGAAAGAGACAAACCTTGAGACTGATAACATTGTCTCTCATAGTCCCATACCTACATGCTAAATTTAATATCATCAAAACTACTCAAAAGAACAGAAATTCTAAGAGCAATTTCACATAGGTTGATTTCTGACATTATTTTGAACCAACAAAAATAAGTTTAAAAAAGAAAAGACATTCAAGAACAAAAGTAACTGCAACAGACAATCCATAGGTGACCAGTTAAGAGTTTGTAAAGACCTACCATACAAGGACAGAAAAAGACAATAATTCTGAAAAACATGACAGCAGAAACAACCTTATCAACCAAGTAAATGAGGAGCTATCTTCAACTTTTAAGTGCTTGGTGGTTTTCTCAGAGATTGATTTGATGGAGATAAAATATTGAAGCATTTTAGCACATCTTTATTGTCTGCTTATAACTGGAAAAAGAGATCGTGCAATATTCACAGTTTTTTCAGATTGTGAAATGTTTGAGATCCTGACCTGAAAACAGTAGGTAGACAACTGTGTAAAAACATACAAGTGAATCCAAGATAAATGGGAACATAAAGATATATCAATGATGATACTACTGTAATTCTAGTACATTCATAAGTTTTTTTTTTTTTTGACTTGGAACTCTTGTGAATTTAAAACTTTATAAAAGAATACACTGTAATGCAAGCAACTATATCCTCATGAACCATAATGGGTCACTGCCATTGCCACAAATAGCTGTACAAGATGTAACTAAAATTGCAACATTCATGTTTGCATAATGGAGATGAAATGAAACCTCTCATTCTATTTTTAGGGAACAGAAAACATCTCATCATCATCGATCTAATATATGTTCCAAGTGTCACAATGTCTTGAGCCTATGATTCATTGTTGTTTCACTAGCAGGATTATAAATCTTTGTAGCAGGCATGCAGAAATGGAGAGTGGGAATGAGTTAAAGTATTATTTCCTTTCATAGACAGTTTTAGTTAATTCCTTCTCAGTTTTCTTTATAAGAATCAGTTTTCTTTATAAGAAGCTTAATCAGAATAGGTTCATTATGAATTCTTTTTTGGTTAAAATCAAATATCTATTAGGGCACAATGACTTCTTTTTCCTAATATGATTTGGTTGACAGGATTCTTATTTGAGTTTAACGTTTTAGTTTGTGAAGGGAGAAGTGGGATTTTCAAAATTTTCAGCAGGGAATTGTGAGGCTCTCTCTAAAAGTGATTCTTAGATTTAGGTGTCATTATTAACCCTGGATGTGATTTGTAGGACCTATTGGTGCAAGTCTAATAATTTTATTTATTCTAAATTTTTAAGACTCCTAGTTCTTGTTGAAGTTGTGGGAGTGATTCCTAAATCCATCCTTTTCTTCTTATTTTTTCCAATACTAAAATTAAGCATAAAAATTAAAATAATTCCAACAGCTCTAATTTGTATCTCATATTTTTATCAGGCGATAATATATTCTTTCTGTCCTACATCAAGCAGCCCAGTAGAAGATTGTGAAGCTCAAATGAATTTGAGTTCTTATCTAAAATGAACCACAAAGCGGTTGATACCCAGCTATTTTCTGTCAGAAAGTTAATTGCTTTCGCTTAAACTGTTCTATCAAAAGGAAATCCGAAAATTGCCTACATTCCATGGTAAAATAGCCCGCATAATGAAGCCTCCAAAGACGATGTATCTGGTAGGCCATATCAGGCAAAATTCTGGACACCAGATCTTAAGAAGAGTAAGATTATCCAGTGTTGAAAACAAACATCAACAAAATTGGATGTCAGGATATCATACAGTTCAGCAAAGGAATTTGATAGAATTCCCATAACCAAGTAAGAGAAATCTGTAATCTGAATGCTTGTATTGATTGTTTTTAGCTGA
>JAOSBK010000005.1:39187424-39211966 GCA_027568895.1 Erythroxylum shatona | reverse complement strand
ATTAGTAAATTGAGATACATTATATATTATTTTGAATTTTATTTATAAGATCAAAACATATTAGACCAAGGGAGGTTATATGTATATATATATATATATATATATAGTATGTATGTATGTATAAATTACATTTAATTTCACTACAACTTAATGCGTAACACATCTTAATAAAAAATAACTTTTTCTATATGTTAATTTGAAATATTATTAGTAAATTGAGATACATTATATATTATTTTGAATTTTATTTATAAGATCAAAACATATTAGACCAAGGGAGGTTCTAACGAGGCAAATGAATTCTGTACCATATTAATCGATATAATAGTAATGGTCAAAAAATTACAAAATTTAATGTTATTGTACAAGATTAAGATACAGGTCGATACCGATCATTTCAGCCAATATTAGCCAGTATTTATCTACATTAGTAAATAATCAATCTTGAAGTACTTATCTACATTAGTAAATAATCAATCTTGACGTGCTTACGATTGAAAATTGAATTTTTATAATTAAGTAATGATTTTACTTAAAAAAAGGTTTTTTTTATTTGTAAAAAATAAGGTTATTGAAAGAAGGCTCCTCTTCACCTAATTGAAAGAAAAGACCTATTGAAAATTTGAAGGAGTATCTCAAAGAGTAATCGTATGCAAAAGTTGTGCGATGTTGAAGGCGGAATGTGAATTGTGAGGAACTTTAAGAATTATTTTATAAATTTAAAATTTTATTTAAAACATACTGATATTCATATACAACCGAAGGGTAAAATAAAATTTGAAATAAGAAGAAAAGTCGCAGAACTCGTGATGTAGCAGTACCATACCAATCCAAGTAAAGTATCATAGAAATCCACTAAAAGTCAAATGCTTTGCAATACAAAAATCTGCATTACTTGATGGCATATACCCTCATAATCTTTTTGCCAATGCCAATGCCTTCCCCACTTGTCACTTACGGGCATTGCCATTCACCACTAATTATTTCTTTTTTTTTTATTTTCACTTCAATTCAGTCATTCTTAGTGTTTGCCAATTACTTCTTTATTAGGCCAGAGTGGTTGATCACATGTAGAATGACACTGAAAGATAAATTAAAAAAAAAGGAAAGAAAGTGGAAGGGGGGCAACAAGACATAGATTCTCAATCTCCTTTACAGACAACAAAGACAAGAACAAAAGCTTGATGTCGTTATCCAAGGAAAAAGCCATGACCACTTCCTCATGTGTTCTTTGTGGCCACGCAAGTTTGGCATTCATAGTATCTAATAAAGGTATAAATATACTCTCTCCATCATGCACTTCTATATGATGATATACTACCACATTCGCATGACCCTTGCTAGTTAAATAAGACATTTGTTTTTGGTAAGAATTATATAAAAGACGGTGGTTTGGGTTATTACAGAAAGGAGGACTTGACCTTAAAAAGTTTGTCAGACAATGGTATTGGTAGCCAATATTCTAAAGCTTCATTTGGATTATGGTCAGGGTTTAGTGAGCCTGTAACATTGTTTAAACACTCAGTTGCTTAATTTTAGATCTGAGTTGTAAATTACTCTAATTTTATTCACAGGGAAAGAGGAAACAATTAAACAAAGTTCATTTGAAAATATAAATCATGATGTGAAATCTTATACTAACTTATGTTGAAAATGCATTTGATTTGATTATATATACCTCAGCTCATCACAGAATCGTATAATCATCTTTTCTTTGTGCGTTTTGTTTTGCGTCCCTAAACTGTGAAAGCGACTGTTTCATTTACAAGTCCTTCCTGGAGTTTCTCGTACACTTATTTATGGACTTTGTACTTTCTCTGTTGCCTTCAACCTCACACCCTCACTTCCATAGCCACACCCACAACCACTTCGGTAGTCTATAGGGATTAGAAAAAGCTTTGGAATTGGGTCGTGAGTTCTCTACTTCAAAATGTCTCCACCGCCCCCATTCTGCACTTGCCTCTTCCTTACTCTCCTCTGCATTCTCGGCCTCTACACTTTCCACAACGCTCCCACTCCCCATCTTCTTCTCCGACGAGACTACCACCACCTCTTCCTCTCCTCCTCCTCTAACGACACCATCTCCTCCTACCTCCGCCGCCTCACCATCCACCCCCACCTGGCTGGAACCCCCCTCTCCGTCGATACTGCCGACTACGTTCATTCCCATTTCCAAAGCCTCGGTCTTGAGACTCGCCAACTCGAGTACACACCTCTCCTGTCTTACCCTCTTCGCTCCTCCCTCACAGCATACTTCTCCAACGGCACCACCGCTGATTTCTCCAAGTTCACACCGGAGGTGGTTATGCCGTACCATGCATATTCTCCGTCCGGCGCGGTGGTTGCTAAGATAGTGTTTGCTAATTATGGTGGTGAGGAGGACTACTGTGCGCTAGGGTTGTTGGGGGTGAACGTTAGTGGGTGCGTAGTTTTAGCGAGGAAAGGCGGCGGCTTAAGTAGAGGACTGGTGGTTAAGTTGGCGGAATCTAAAGGTGCCGTGGCGGTGCTATTGTACACCGAGCGAGATAATTTAAGAGGAGGTGAAGGTGGTGTGGAGAGAGGGACTGTTATGAGAGGTGTTGGAGATCCTTTGAGCCCTGGGTGGGCGGCGGTTGAAAGCGGAGAGAGGCTGGGGTTGGACGGTAGTGAGGTCTTGAAGAGGTTTCCTAAAATTCCATCCATGCCATTATCGCTTGAGAATGCTGACGTCATTTTGCGGTCGCTTGAGGGTCCAATGGCGCCTGTCAAGTGGAGGGATTCGGGTTTTTCTAAGGTTGGTCGGGTTGGACCCGGACCAACTATGGTCAACCTAAGTTACCAGGTTGGTGACGTTCGTTTCCTGTTATGTTGGATGCTGTGGTGGTTTTCCTAGTGTCATAGGTTTTGACATGCTGTATTGGTGTGAAAAATGTGAATGGTTGTTGTTGTTGCTGCTGTTTTTGGACATGCTCTAGGTTACATAACTCAAACTCAGATTCCAAGTCCAAATTACGGAAGTGTCTGTCCACTTACAGTTATGCAGCTCAGTGGTTGCTGCTAATTGGAAGTCTGCTATGCTATTTCAAGTTTGATGAACTGGGAAATTTTCTAACTCATTGAATTTGTTGAGCACAAGGAGTGTAAAATTTGCTTGCTTGTTGGGGTCCATAAGCATGACGTTAGCAATTATTACGACAGCAAAAACCAGAATGTATGTTCACACCACTTTGCAGTTTTCTTGGGCTGGAATCTAGTGCACTTCTTGTCTTCTCAAAAAATCCATGATAAGCATTGACTTATTACAATTATTTGGCTCTCATTTCTTTTACCTTAACAACTATGTTAGGTCATTAGATGACAGCTTGGTATATTTTTCGATTAATGGGTGCTTTACAGATTTGCCAGTGAAAAAGACCCCATGTCCTTGACCTGCCTTCAGATTAGTGATTATAATCAATTGCCACCAGGGCCTTTTTCCATTTGAGTATGATACTGATTTGGATTTTACTTTCTCTCTTTCGTGATGCTTTCTTTAACAAATTATTAAAAGCAAGACAGTATAGACAAGGTCGTAAAAAAATTGCTTTTCGAATATATCCATTTGACAGTGCCTTTTTGATATTCACTTACTCTTATTGGTAATAAATTATGTCTTTGTTTTTCTTAGGGTGAGGAAAAAGTTGTGACCATTCACAACATTGTTGCTATCATAAGGGGTTCAGAGGAACCTGATCGCTATGTCATCCTTGGCAATCACAGAGATGCATGGACATATGGAGCTGTTGATCCTAACAGTGGGACTGCTACCTTGCTCGACATAGCTAGACGATATGCTCTTTTAGTTCAGATGGGATGGAAACCTAGAAGAACAATTATCCTTGCAAGCTGGGATGCAGAGGAGTTCGGGATGGTAGGTAATATTACTTTCTTCTGTCATTTATGCACCATATTGTTTGTGAGTGTGTAGGATATCAGTCTCTGAATTGTTTTCCAAACGCTATTTTGGTCCATGATGACACGACCTATATAATGCATTGTGTGGGAGCGAACAACATTTAACTACCTTGGATTGGTACTGCTGATGTGAAAAGCACAAGTGGTACTTTGATTAGCTCTTTTGTTTTGGAATGTATGGTACATATTATTTTATGTTGTCTGTTCATACCTTCTACTTTTGTTACTCGAATAACCATGATGTTATTCGTTAGAGTACTGCATGTTGTTAATGGCAGATTGGTCATATCTGTTAAGTGTCTTGATACCCCACATCAAGATCCTAACAAGCCTTATAAGGCTTGAGAAATCCTGCTCAAGGTGTGTTTTGAGTTGGAGTCAGACGCATTTTTATTACGGTATTAGAGTCACTCCTAGACCGAGTCACTAATGACAAAATCAATTCCCTATGGATGAGTAATGGGGAGCTCAATAGAAGAGCAAGTTAACAACTACAATGATTGTCTGTATCGAGAGCTAAAGAGTCTGTGCTCATAGTCTTGGGGAATATTGCTTTCCCTCTTTGTGGTTGGTTCAGTGTTGTATTTCTTGTTTCCTTCCTGTGAAATCAAGCGAAACTACCTTAGTCAAATTTAAATAAAACAATTTCTTTCTTTTTTTAAATGTCAGTCTGGGCATTCCCTCTTGCGTTGCTCCGACCCCCCCAAAACTAGGATGTTGTCTGGGCCAAGAGCCTTAGTTAGTTGCTGTTTTCATTTGGTTGTTTTTTTCTCGTTGTTGATACCGGCAAGACTCAGCCATATGATGTCTACTGGTTGGTGATGAGAGGACTCTTACGATCTGCATACCAAAAAAGGGACGCTGATTAAAAAACAATCATTTGATTTGATTTGTTAAGTATGCTGATATTCCACAATGACTAGGATCATGAACCTAGCAAGCCTTATAAGACCTGGGCAATTGCAATGGCTCTATGTACAAATGAAGTTCAGTTAACTTGCGATTGAGGGTTGACTTGATATAGATTAATTTTTTATACAGATTTATAGTTGACTTCTCATATCTTGTGCATTTAGGACTAAGTTTGAGATTAGATGGTAGTAAAGATACTTGCAATTGAGGGTTGACTTGATATAGATCAATTGTTTATGCAGATTTATAGTTGACTTCTCATATCTTGCGCATTTAGGACTAAGTTTGAGATTAGATGGTAATAAAGATACTTCTCTCCATTATGTCCCTCAACAAGATTGTTTTTATACTTGAACAGGATCTACTGAATGGGTCGAACAAAATATGATCAATTTGGGTGCCAAAGCAGTGGCCTATATTAATGTAGATTGTGCAGTTCAAGGGCCAGGATTCTTTGCTGGTGCGACACCTCAACTAGATGATCTTCTTCTTGAGGTTACAAAGAAGGTGACTCGAGGGAAATGTACCACTTTGGGTTCTAAAAAATTTCTAACAGTTGCTTTCAAGTGAATTATTTTGAAGATATCGTCACTTATACATTGTTCTCAACTAATAATGGAAAACAATTTTCAGGTTGAGGATCCGGACTCAGTTGGTGCAACAATATATGAGAAGTGGGCAAGTGGGAACCTAGCCACTAGTGTAAGCCACCTCAAAATCTAAGAATGTTTTAAATGCTTAAAATTGCATATTGATGTTTTTCAGTTTCATTGTCATCTTGGCATTATATCTGTCAACTGCTGGAAGGAAACATGGGCTTAAATTTGAAAGTGATTGCTATATCCCCTTCTTTTCCAGGATTTGAATTTTGTTGTTATTTTCAGTAGAACTTACCAGGGATTTCAATTTTCAATCAGTTACACAATGAAATTTTTTGTTTCCATAGATGTGGGTGTTCATTCATTGCGTGTGGACATATTTTTGTATTAAATAAATAATGAACAGGCTTAGATAAATTATTGGTGAAGCAATTTGTTTCATGAACAAATAAATAATTGTCATCATAGCTTGCACCTATAGCTAATTGTTACCTCTTAACTTGTGCAGTGGTCGATTTAGTTTGATCTTACTTTCATTCTCTGTTTTCTAACCTTGCTAAAGTGCATGACTTTTTTAACATCTGTCAAGAGATGTGGTGTAGTTGCACTTGATGTGAGTAGTGTTTTTGTTTTGGAACCTATAAGCAGGGGTAGTAAAATTTTTAACCCTTTTCTGCTCTGTTTGAAGCAATTATAGAATTGGCTTTAACATGTCAAATGCTGTTGCCTTACCTTACATTCATAGAATTTTGTTTGGTATTTAACTGGGACTTCATGGCTTAATGCAGATCCAAAGACTCAGTGGAGTGTTTTCTGATTTTGTTCCATTTCTGCAACATGCTGGGGTTCCATGTGTTGATATATATTATGGACTAGGTATGTAAAATTTATGTTGGTTGTAATATCAGCAGCATCATAAGTATTCTTTTGATTAATCTTAAGTTAGATTATATGCATGTATAGAGCATAAAAGCAAAGTCACATAAGTTATCTTCTGAGCACTTATTCAGGTTTTTTGTGGATTTTTAAAATTGTCTTGCTTTATCCACAGTCTCTCAGAAAGAGGCAGCAGGGACAGATAATTGTTCTTTGCTTTTGCAAATACTAGTAATTCTAGTAGATAGTTCTGATATGATAAACCGTTTGTTCATTAAATGTTCACACGTGTTCAGATTTCCCTGTCTATCACACAGCCTTTGATTCCTATGACTGGATGAAAAGATATGGTGATCCTTTGTTTCATCGTCACATGGCTGGTTGGTTGTTTTTTCTTTCAAAGCATAGAACAGTTGTTGTCATCTGATGAAATAGAAGACAATTAATGCTTCAATATGACACCACTCCTATGATGTGTTTCAGTTGCTGGAGTTTGGGGGCTTTTAGGTCTTTACGTGGCTGATGACTACATTCTTCCTTTCAACTACCTCTCCTATGCAGACCAACTAGAGGTGTCTTACCTAGTTTATTCATTACAATTTATAATCAAACTACTTCAAATGTATACTTACGGTTTAAGAAATTGGTTAGTGACCTATTAAAGATGAATATTTTCTTTTCTTTTTTACAGAGGCATAATAATTTCTTGGCTACCTTATTGGATCAGAGCATATCTCTTCGTCCTTTAACCGTTTCGATTCAAAGGTTTGCTGCTGCTGCTAGAGAAGTTGAGGATGAAGCAAAGGTAGAACCTCATGGTGAACAAATAAGCCTTATTAAACATCTATGAATTGTCTGCTCTAATCTATATTGCCATATGTAACATGCTTGCAGCATCTGCGAGAGCTTGAAAGTAGAGGTGAGTCCCTCAATTTGAAAGTGCGAGCGTTGAATGATCGGCTATTGCTTGCAGAAAGAGGCTTCTTGGATGATAATGGGCTTCAAGGAAGGCAGTGGTTCAAGCATCTTGTTAGTGTTCTCATTGCTCTTGATTCTTTGACCAACCGAGTAATATCTGGATAAAGAGTTATCGTACAACCTTATTGTGAATTTTGTGATAAGAGTTTCCAGTAAGGCCTTTTTGAGTCTTATAAGAACGTACTAAATGCATAAAAGCTTGTGATATGTAGTGATTCATTTCACCAGTACTAGCAAACGCACACACACACGGAAGCATAATGTGCAGAATGTACTTTCTGATGGTCCTCTGATATGCAGATTTATGGCCCTCCTGGTGATCATGAAAGCAAACTTGATTTCTTTCCCGGAGTAGCAGATGCTATATTTCAATCAAAAGGCTTGAACAAGCTTGAGGGACAGGCAATGATTCAGCATGAGATATGGAGAGTTGGGAGGGCCATTGAAAGAGCTGCTATTGCTCTCGAAGGAAAACTCATCTGAATAATGGTAGTGATCCAGAAAACTTTCACCACTTGAGGATTTGGCAATGTATATATGAGCTTGTCCTATGTGTTTCTATGTTCTCTCTTTTGTTTTGTTAAAATCTAGTCTAAACATACACGATAGGCACTGGGATTCTCTTGTTATAAATACTGAATATAGTTTTCACGAGAACGTTTCCTATTGATGCTCACATATTTGTATTCAAACAGCCAACTCCAAGAAACCTGGTTAGCTATATCTGACTATCAACCAGCCTAAACATGACAATCCCGAAATTCATCACATCCGTCTAGCTGTTGCAAGACCTAAGCCAATAACTTATTTTATATGATCAATGCCTTATAGCGCAAGTTGATCACATTTGTTGAAGAATGGCTGTAAAGCGTGTAATTCCGATTTAAAAGCTCTATTCCCTTCATTCATTGTCTCTGTACACTTCTTTCTCAGGACTTTTGGTTAATAAAAGACTCTTCTGGGAGAACACAAAGATAAACGTACAATCATTACCTAATAAGCAAATCCATTTTGGACTGCAAAGCAGTAGAATTTCAATTACAAGAATCTAAATCAAGCCAATCATTTTACAGAAGCCATCCCCGGAACGAAGACAAAAATGAAAAATATAATGGCAAAGAATTGAAAATATCAAACGCAACCACCTATACCCAGTATACATAATTGCTAGCCAAAATCTCTAAATTACAATGAAGCTGTGTGACGACTTTATATTATTTTGATATGAAAAGCTACCAGTCTCTCCCAACATGAGAGGTGTAAGGAACTGTGAATTACCTCCTCTCTCCTCCCCATACTCGCATCACATGGGGAAATGGAAAGACAACCTACAAACCAACCATCAAAACCTACCATCACTTCTTCCTTCAAATTTGTCCCTTCGTCCACGCCATTTTCATTTCCACCATACTCAAGGTAGCAAAAACACTTCAGTTTACTGGGTTTAAGGCTCATCATCAGCTTTCCCTAATTGTATATTCTAACTGGCTTCTCAAAAGAATGACGGTTCTGCAAAATTTTAAAACTGATCAATTACAAATTTATATCCATGTGCAAATCGGGTATCTGGCCCCTGCCATCATATACAAGTACGCATTAACAATTTTTCTAAAGTTTTGGTAGTCAAACACGGTACTCATGCATAACAAGCAAGCGATACAAACCTGGTTTACAGCGTAAGACCTCTTGGGGGTATTATCAGAATGCTCCAAACCAAGGTACTGCTCCCAAGCACCATAGATCTCTCGTCTCTGAATACATGTATCAAAACATTTAACACCCAAAGTCAACAAATATTCAAGGAGAAAATAAATACATGGAAAAAAAGGTACTGATTGAAGAACCTGAAAACGGGTGAAGACAATATCAGAATCCTGCAAGTACTCTGGACGACCCAGTGAAAGGAATGCAAATTTCCACTGACCAACAAGAATAAAGACAACGAGTCATGTATCAGAATTGCTTCATAATGCAACAAGGAAACTCAATCTACACACTATCATAATTAGCCAGTCTTAATGCAGATAGCAGAACAATCTTGTGGCTCCTCCCTTTATTCATTCTGTCACCTGTGATGCTTGTTTCTCCATTTATGACAGAGGTAAAGGGTGGTACAATTGCAGGAGGGAAGTTACCTTAGCATATTCTTCATCTGGAACCTGAAGTTTCTTTTGTATACGTAATTTTATTTCAGCCAATGTTTCACCTTCATGGATAACCAAGAAAAATGGTTCCCCAAAATTTTGTACTTGCTGTCCAAGACACAAAAGCAAAAGCATGTAAGAGTAGCAAACTTCTACATTCAATTTTTAACTGCCATTCTCCAGCAACTAATAGCTACAAACTGGAAAAAAGATAATGGATTCGTCCATTCAGATACCATTTGGTTCTGGGCAGACTCCTTAGTGAAGTGGTAAACATGAACTAAGCGATCATTGGGACCAAGATTTTTCTCTTCCTCAGGGATCTGGAGATAAAGAAAGACATTAGTTTTGACTGAATAATACAGAGAATAGGGAATGCATGCACAGTCAGGTATTACTCCAGTTTCTCCGTATTTAGTAAGTAGCTAACCATAGAAAAAATTCTGCATCTTGGTTTAAAATCATTAAACAAGAAAGACAGTTTATCTTCATGCTTGTGGCGAAATTCAGATAAGCCAGTTAGAAGCATGAATTACATACTGGCATACGTCCGCAGAAGATTAGTAACTCTTTACAAGCAAAATAAAGTAAGAAAACATGATTTACCAAAAGCAAGGAAATTTTTTATCTCAAAAACACAAAGTAAAGGCTTGCCTCTTCTGCCCTTAATGTCCAGTACTGGTCATTTATATTCTCAATTTTCTCATTAGGTGGAAAGATCTGCAAAGAAAGCATGGAGAATATAGCATTAAAGCCATGAAAATGTAAATGCCGCAACATAATGCTGAAAAGCTAAAGCATAGTACAAAAATTAATTATAGCATTGATTGGCACATAGTATCTCAGCAAACATATGCAAGGAAAATGAAGCCTTTACCTTGTAAATCTTGTGGTAGAAAACTTCAAGGAGTCGAAGTTCTGCATTTGGATGAGACAAATCCACCTAATCCAACAAAAAACAGGTATCGTTAAGTTTTCCAGAAGTTGACTGAGATAAATGATTCTCTCATACAGAAGCTACAAATGGAAACAATGTAGATGTCATCATCTAAGAAATATTTTTTGCAATGAACCTAGATATAAATCACCAAGGGAAGCATAAGAACTACTCAAAAATCATAGGATAATGTATAAAAGTCACTTTTTAGGTCAAGCATGCAAAAATTTGGTGCTCCGCTTTAAGCATGCTTCTATACATGTACTGGAAGTCAATAACGTTAGAGGTGGAATGGTAATACTTTTGTTTTAAGCTCATTAATAACGTCCCCCACGGTGCTCTGCTTGGGCAATCGTATATTATGAATTACAACCTGAAATAATTAAAACCAGGTCAGGAAAAAAAAGGCTAAAAAATGATATATATATACAAAGCTACGGTTAAGATTTCAAACTCACTTCATCTTTAGTAGCAGGATGGAAAGCAACTTTTAGATTTTTCAAACCTTGCAACTCTGGAAGAGGAATGTCCAGCACTTCATAATACAAGATATCACATGTCTACAAAAAAGAAAACAGAGAATTGGACATTGCATAAGAATCTACAAGCACAAAACAAAATAACAGCCCTGAATGATGTGACAACTACCTGATTGTAGTGTATCAACATATCTGACAAATGATCTACCCCTCTATATTTAATTGGTTGCGGCTTAGGCTGTTGAGAGTAGCAGTTGTGAGAAGTTAATCTAATTTTGGATGGATCATCCAAACCAATTTGTTTAGCCACTCTTTCCACCACATCATCATACGTATGCTGCTTTGACCTTGATATTCAACAAGAGAGATCATGAATGTCCAACAAAATAATTAAGCTCACAAAATAAAGTAATGTTTCTTTAGGGTTACTCACAACTCCAAACAGAAATCATCCTCCTTTGGCTTTTCCAAAGATCTAAAATGAACAATCTAGAAAGAACCAAAAAAAGAAAACAATTAGGCAGATCAAGGAATATCCTTACCACAAATCACGTCTAACATTTAGACATCATTCTTATGATTGAGACATTCATCCTTGTCAAAGCAGTTTCAAGCTTTAAACAAAGTATTAGAATAACTTTTGTGAAATTGAAAGTAAAGAGTAGAAATGATGCAAGCACAAATACCCAATCAAGAAATTCACTACATGTGCCTATTAGACCAATTACAAGTACCAAAGTTTGAGAAGATTTGAAGACATAAGCACATAAAATTAGGGTTACTTTTGATAGTTTAGGCTCATCCAGTATTCTATTTTTTTGTTTAATTGTAATTGAGCTAAACATTGCTTAATTATTAAACCCAAAACATGTTTGATATTGTTTAATAATGTACCTAGTTTTCTAGTTGAAATAGTGTTAATAGATTAGAATTCTCATTGAAATAGTAGTCTAGTGTAAGTTTGGAGTAGGAATCATATGTGACCCTATGTGTAAAGGAGGATGAATTTCATCGATCAGATAGAGTTTTGAGATTTATTTAGTTTATTATAAATTGAGAGAGCATTTCTCATCCTTTGCTCTTCATTAAACAAACTTGGAACTTACCAAAGTCCTCTTTATGGTAATCCTTTATAAATTCAGTTATTAGTTCTCTACACCCAAAGCCTCAGTCTCAATTGCTTAATTTAACTTTTTTTTATATATTTCAATCTTGTTCGTAAGTTATCCAGGGTTTTATTCCTAGGAAGGTCCACATCAAGGAAGGTGGGAAAGAATTTACACATTGGTCTAACATGATTCAACTATAAATCCTATGTCCATAAACACAAACCATGAACGGTTTGACGTATATAAATCATAAGTTTAACCCATCTGTTTATAATAGTTGGGTAATACAATATTCAAATAAAATACAATACTTTTAAATAATATCAAAACTACTTTATTTTGTATATCCCAAATATTCCTATATTGGATATTATACCAAGACTTCAAGATCATCATTACTCCCCCCTCAAGATGGCAAGTGGGTGCTATTCATGACTAGATTGCATATGAATTTTGAACCTGCAAAAAGAAACTCTACGAATAATGACGTCTTTTTTGGGCCATATTACTTTTCCTTTTGCTAAATATTTTTTCTTTCTTCTCTTTCACTATCTTTTTTCTCTTATCTTTTTTGTTTGGTAAACCCTAAGATCACAGGGAGTAAGAAGATAGAGGTAGTGGCGCTCTTGATGGGCTAATGGCAGAAAAGACAGAATAGAGATAGTAAGCTTCCAGAAGAAAAACCATAAGAAGGGTATAGACGCTCTCAACGGGCTGCCAGAAGGAAAGACTAAAGAGGGATAATGACACTGTTACTGAGCTGCCAGAAAAGAATAACGAAGAAAGAAAGGTGCTATCAATGTGGTGCCAGAAGAGAAGACAAAAGAATGATAACACTCTCAATTGGCTTCCAGAAGAGAAGACATAATAGCGGATCTAAAGAAGAAGAAAAAGAATGGCTCTATTGAAGAAGAAACAAAGGATATTGGCTCTAGAATCAGAACTTGGCTCTGGTACCATCAGAATTGAAGAACGTAGAGAGAATTTATACATTGATTTAACTTGGTTCAACTATTACACCGACATTCGCAGGCAAAAAGACAATAAAGGTTTTAAGGTGTATTATTCACTAGGTTTAACCCATCTATTTATAATAGCAGTGCAATACAATATTCAAAGAAAAAAAAGTATTCCTAAATTATATCTAAACTACTTTATTACTGGATGCACAAAATCTTCCTATACTGCATACATTCTTATACTAAACACTAAATCTCCACGATCTTCAACAACTTTCAATGGAAACTTAAGATTGAAGAATCAAAAGTGACTGAGCTCCATTAAAACATCGCCAATTGCACAAATAGCCAACTCATAAAAAGTTCTATCTTCAATTGAGACGGGCAATTAATGCTGGCATAACTTCCATCTTCTACAACGAAACAAAGTCAAACACTTCAATGACAACAGAATTTTTGGGCCACATAACATGCTCTATAAACAATAAATTAATCAGTATATGCCCATGTCAATTACTAGCATACGATAACATTATAATTGTCCATATAACAGAGCACTCTTAAAGGCACACCAAACTATTCCTTTTTCCCCCTCATCACCCTCATAAAGAGGTTTTGTATTGGCAATTCGGAGCTCAAAGCCACAAGGAAGGAGATCGTTACTTTGTTAAGTGCACATAGATTCAAGAGTCAAGATAACTTTCCACAAAGTTTCTGTGACCAGTTGTCTATGCAGGAACATATGCATTCCCACTTATCCAAATAATGCTAAGCATACCCCAGGAAGATATTACTTAAGATTACCATACCTGGCGATTGTGCACATACTCCAAAAATGATGGCACATCTGGGTATTGGCATTCTTCTTCACATTCAAGAGGAGGTGATTTTTGAAAGCAAATTATGTCCCCATCTTCAATCTGCAGTCCAATGAATGAAAGTTAAGTCCTACATCTGTTTAAAAGTTGCAGGAAATTGGGTTCACAGCAAGAAATCTGTACCTGACTTAACCGAAATGACATCCTCTTGTCAAGGTGTTCACACATGACACAAGGCTCGAACTTTATTTCCTGAAACGGACAGCAAAAAATAATTAAACTAAGAAATGATGTAGGACTGGCAGAGAAAAGCTTTGGAATAGTAGCAATTAGGCATAAGGTTGAAAATTTTTAGGTTCAAGATAAGACCAAGGAAAATAATGGAGGATTTCCTTAAGAGCATCAGACCAATAAATTCTAGATATAATCTCACACTAGTAGATCTAGGAATCACTTCAAAGCAAGAAAGAATCACATTCTCAATTTTGGGGCGAAGCATTCAATAATTAAAACTGAACTTTGGATGCTATATACAAAGATGCTTGATAGCTCAATTTTAACAAGTGCCAAGAAAGCAACAAAACCCAAGTTAATTAAGCCCACCATAACTCAAAACTGCTTAAAGGAAGGAAAAACAGAAGAGAAGAATTTTCCACTGCACAAAAGCGCATAAACAGTGTTGACAAAACTCTAAACTAATTTCTCTTGCCGTCATAAATCATATATCTTGACTTCTTAGATATCAAGTGCGAAAGCAAAAATAAGTACATAAAAATCAAAACAGAACAAACCTCATAAAGCTCAATATCTTCATCAGCTGCAAAGCCAGCCATTTGATTTAGCTTTCCTAAAATTTCTATTGGCTTACCAGAACTCTTAACAAAGAGCCTACCAATGTATCTGGCATAGACAAAAGGACATGATGTCAAAATTTTTTAAATAACGGGGAGAAAGAGTGAAGATAATAAGTACCGTAGTTCTCCTTTCTCAGGGTCATAAAGCTTGAAGAAAAGGAGAATATCCTCTTTTGTTTTGTCAGGTGGAGCAATAGGTCGTAAATCCTGAAAGTGTTACAGAAACTCAATACAAGCGTAAATGCTTGCTCAACATATAAGTAAAAGTTCCATCACCAAGATGAAATTTAAAATTTCAGCACTACCATTCCAAATTCTACTTCCAGAAAAAGTTTTAGCTCAGCATTGTGTGTCCTGTTTGATACCTCCCTCAGCTGTCCAACCTAAAAATGTTCCACAATTTCTTTATGAGGATACAAGGAGCATTATGGTGTTATAGTTATGTAACAAGAACACCCATATCACAGTACTCTCCACAGAATGCCCCTGCATTGTGACCAAAACAGAAGCATACGTAATACAATAGGGATGCAAAAGCACATTGTTGCTTGTAACTTAGTAAGGCAAGCAAATCTTTGCTGTAAAATTCACCAATCTTATCTAGATTCTCACTAGAAGAACTAGTAATAAACTTGGCTGCAAGACTAGAAACAACCCATCTAAATAACAAACTTCACTATCATTATCCAATTGTCAATATTGTAATATGGTTAAAGAAATTTTGAAATGAAGTAGTTACTGATTGTGCTTCCTCTTGGGGTGTCAAGGGTCGATTTGGACGGTATGTATGGTTTTGACGCTTTGCCCATATCCAAAATCGCTGAAATTGAACTGGTATACCAAATTCCTTGGCAACCTCCTCCTGTAAACCGCTCAACATAAGGCATCAAAAAATTTTACCAAGACAAATCGAGGAACAAAAATAAACTATTTCAAATTTTTATTTAGGAAAAAAAAAAGGAATAGCACCCCACTAAGAAAAAAAAGGGTAATTTTTCAATACCGAACACAAGCAGTCTAGTCGAAGTAGCAGTAGCAGTAGGTAAAGAACATAATAAAGAAAAGAACAAGATGGAATTCCATTTCTTAAATAAAAGAATGGTATAGCAAACACAATGATATTTGACGGCAGGATAAGTCATATGAGCAACTAATAGTACCTTAAAAGAATTAAATATTGTCTGCTTCTGGATGCGGAAGCTACGGACTTTATCATGATCCACAAGGTCAAAATATATATCCTTTCCAATTTGCTCTTTAAGGTCCTCATCCCGTGCAACCTATTTACAAATAATCATTGACTTTAGATACTAGCCACTAACAAGAGGAAACTAGAAAGAAAAAGAAAAGATGTCAAGGAAGAAGTACTTTAATAATTGTAAAAAGATGGGCTTGTGCTTTATATCTTCGCTTGTCCTCCTTCTCTTCTTGTTCCTTCTTCAACCTAATCTGGTAATTAAATGCCAAAAAACATTAATCCACTAAATTCAAAGAGTTGTCTCCATGAGAAGAGGATTTAGAGCTCATCTCAAAGACAAGTAAAAGCAATTTACCCTCAAGTGCTCAGCTATGTCTTTTTCATCAACGTTACAGATTATCTTGTCCTTGTCACTCTCGCGTATATATACAAGCATGTAGGCATTTGAATACTTTGTGAATTTGAAAGGAGTGTTATTGAATCCTGGATTGGTCTGTGGTAGCTGGTGGAATAGGCAAAAAATACGACAAAGTTACTTCACCAAAAATCATGTATATCATGACAGCAGTAATAGAATTTGTCTTGTCAGTACCTCTTCCTCACCACCATACTGCTCTTCCAATGCCCTCTTCATGTCTTCTTTGGTCACACGTTCATCATCAAATTTGTACCTAAACAAGATGAATGTCCTTCAGGTTAAATAAATTAACAAGTGTTTACATTTATGGGTACAATCAAAAGGAACAAGCAAAATGTTGAATGTAACTAATCCTGCATATTTGTAAGCAAATGCACATACTTAACCCATTGAAAAATTCAGATCCACTAGGTAACATCCAACAGCATTACCCAGCATCACAGCATGAATTGTTGCCATGCAAAGAAAGGATGTCATAATGAATACCCAATTTGATAGACAATGTACTATAAGATCATCTGACCATGCTAACTGAGCAATGTTTGACACTCAAAAAGATATAAAAAAAGTTACAATCTACACTTCTGTTTATCAAATAGTACATGTAGTAGTTTTATCTGTATATCTTGTCTTTGGCACACAACTCCTCTAGTAGCTACAATGACCACTGATAAAAGAAAGGAAACAGTGACAATCACAGGTTCGAAAGGAACAGATTGAGTGTGTAACCCAATAATCTGATTGATGAGCATCTCCCAGAGAGAGAGAGAGAGAGCACAACCAGTACATTTATTTGGATTCTTCTGAAGAATAATAGTCAACTATTTCCTACTTAGCATGCGTACAGTCTTGTTTTCCATTTACTATTCTGTTTCACCAGTAACTGATGACTGAATTACTAATCGGCAGATATTGATGGTAAATTTCCATCAAAATTAGGCATGTTTCCTATTGTTTGATAGGAGTATCTGGCCTTCTAGAGTAATGATCTTGTTGTTTAGAGTAGCAAATACCAAGAATCATGTCCAAAATCTTCCAAGGCATGTGAAACATACCACTGGTCAGAGAGGGTTGGCCTTATGAAAGCATAATAATGTCCACCATGCACCCCTCCACTATGAACTAAGACACTGCATAGGAAACAAGAAGTAAGCATAATCAAGCAGATATAATACAGAAAGGATAAAATCATAACTGGTTCATTTCAGGAGGTATCAACAAGTTAAATTCATCAGAAAACCCAACTTGCTGACTTTCCTTTAACTGATTTCAACACATAAACGCAAATAACTTATGGAAATTGAGAATTCACAACAATGAAATCTTTGGCAATATATCAACGTGGTTAAGAAAATAAGCATACAAAGCATCGAAACAGCAGATACCTATGAAGTGTGTAAAGGTTGCGAACACTTCTGTCTGCCTCAGGTGATAGATACTTTCCATTCTCTCTATCAAGGTCTAGTTGAAGCGGAAATTCATAGCGATCATTGATCTACAGAAGAAAACTATACATCTTAAGTGTAAGAAAACATGACCAACAATAGTAATTATATCTTCGGGTGCAAAGTTAAGTAGCAAGGTGTAAGGCGTGTAAAACATTCCAGAAGTGCAAGACATCTATAAACAGTTTCCGATACTGACCTTCACCATAGTGTCACGCACAAAGTCATACTCAAATCTCTTTAATTGTAGTTGAAGAACTGGAGGAAAGTCAATAAACAAGACACCTTTCTTTGCATCCTGTAACAATCATAATTTGTAGTGGATGTCACAGTAAACTTTATAAACTAGTTTTTCAGCATATATGGCACAAATGGTCAAATGGAAAATACCAGGTATAAACTTTATTGCCCATCAACTTAACTTTTTTTTATCCTATACAGATAGCTTCCCTCACTCTACTCTATACGAGACTAAAGCATGCTAAATAACTCTAGATCAAGTTAAAAACATTTCAGAATACATAGAGCATGAAGAGCACTAAAACAAAGAATCAGCTGTTCATGGAAAGCAGCAAAATACCTGCAGCCCATGTTCTTCAGCATGGTATTTGTTATCGCCTTCAAGCCGTTCAACTTCCACATACTTATCAAAAGAAGCATAAACATCTCGACAACCTTTCACATCAAGCTGGAGATCTGCGATCAAATATTTTTATTCAAGTTTTCCTCAAACCACATTGACAAAAAAGCATATGAACAATAGTCAAATAAGAATTACCATAAAATGATTCCTTTCTAGTTGATTTGTAGTCCACATTGATGCACTCAATGTAATTCATATGGTGACCCTCAAACAACTGCTGAATTGTACCCTCCACAACCGTCCTCTAGAGTGGGAGAAAAAAAAGATACATTAACTCTAAGAAAAGCTATACATCAAAGCTGTTAAAACTTAAAGTTACCTTCATCTTATCTTCTAGCTTCTCACACAGGACTCTGTTCAATTCTTGCACATCATGTTGCATGAATGAATCATATGTATCCCATCCAAAGGACTTGGTCAACTCCTTTGTTGCAACACTTGTATCATTGTATTGAAGCTTATAAAACAAACTCTGAAGAGCCAAGGGAATGCTTCCTGTAGGCATGTCATTCTCTGTTGTCGGCATGTGATACACAGCCTGGAGACGTTTATTTTAGAATCATATGAATCCACCCAGAAAACGGACACACAAAAGATTTTAAGTTAAAGAAAGCTTCAAATGTGCTAACCTTTCTGAAGTAAGGAATATGGTAAAGAGTTTGTAGAAGAGAGTTCATGTAACATGTAGCTCCTTGGTTTTTCAGTCCTACATAACCAGTCTCCTTTTTTGAGTCATAGGACCAATAATCCAGCACCTTGCGGACAACAACTTCAGCTTCAACAACAACTGCGTCATTGACAATATACCCTCTGGTAGGGTCATACAGATCACACAGGGGCATAAATGATGTAAAACCCCAATCACTTTCTCTTGCATTGAATTGATGTTGCGTATCTGCCATTTTGTCCAATCCAAAGGCAACAAAGAGTAAGAATAGAAGATCATTAAACATAGGAAGCTGATTCAAATCAAATGTTTCATTGCTTCCTTCTGCATATCGAAATAACTAAGAGCTTAGCATAGTCAGACCTTTCTACCAACTTAAAAGTTTCGATTTTGAAGCTGATACCCCCATTTGACAATAACCAATGTCCTCTCATCATTCAGCAAAATACTATTTCCCAACCAACACCCTCAACAAGAGAAAAACCTTTCTCTAAAGGTAGTTAAATGTACTTAATTCAACCATATTAGAGTACTCCGGGGAAAGTTAAAGAAAAGTGCCTTGATTGATTGGCAAATCCTACCTACAATCTAAGATGCTAGCATGTTGCGCCCACAGTAAATAAATTGATTATAGATTACAAAAGGAGGAATCAGCTACTGATTACAATTAATTTAACATGTCTATGTCTACTACTCATGTAATCATGTATACATACATTTGGAGCAAAGTTAACATAGGGACCCCAGAACCCCTTGATGCACAGAAAAGACAACAAATGATGGCATTAAAAACAAATCCTGATACAACATGTTGAAGTTAAATTGGAACAGTAAAGCAGATACCCTTTCTAATTGAGTACTTCTGATGGAGTTGGTTCACCACAGCCAAGCTGAATTGTGCATATCTACTCCATCCATAAGGCAATGTAGCAGAATCTGCAACATCCAAGTACATGGACAAGTGGTCCACATTGTTTCCCTTTGGGAAAATGAGTATCCGCCTGCCAAGAAAAGGATCATCAGAATCACACAATTGTTCACAAGCAGACTCACCCAAAAATGTTCACCCAGTATACAAGTCGAACCATGTAAAACAATTCATCAACTAACCATTTATAGCCGCCAACTATGAATATATCAGAGTAGTGCTTCCTTGTGTTCAACCTAGAAAAATTCTCAATTGTCCACGTGAACTTCATTGATGGAGGTTCCTCCACTGGTTGATTCTCAACATTATTATTAGCTTCCATTTGTGTCGCAACTAATACATCACAAGAAAAGCAATCAATAACCTTATATCAAAAACCCTAAACACCACCAACTTGTGAATTAGCAACTACACTATCAGACTACCACCAAACCAGAACATAAATCGATTCCGGATCCACTTGATCGCAGATATGAACATAAGTAAAACATTCTAACCTTCCATGGGCTGAGGACCCTCAACCAAATCAGAATGTGGCACAAGCATCTCGTCGTCCTCTTGCTAAAAATCCACAAACTAGCAACAATCAGAAGCTGTGATCGAAAACAACCTACGGCTCACAGTACTGAATTAAAACCCTAGATACACGAAGCGTACTAAGACGCAGAAAAGAAAAACAGTAAATAAAACTTAATTTCAGTTCAAGCTGATTTCCACAACATCCCAACACAAACCGAAACCCTAAAAGAACAAGAGAAGAAAGGAGTGAAATCCGAAACCGAAACCAAAACGACAAGTAAAAAATAGCGTCGTCCAACAAATGAGTTGAGTGAGAGAGGTAGGTTGGGCAATTACATCCAACGGCGGAGGAGTGACCATAGTCATGGAAGGCGATAGACGGATCGTCCGATCGGCTAAGGGGAGACGAAAAACGGAAATCGGAGAATGAGAGAAGAGAAGAAGAGTTAAGAAAGAGGAAGCGAAAGTGGGGCGTTGAAGAGATGCACTCGCGAAGGAACTCGGCTACAGAGAAAGAAGAAACTTTTGTCAAGTCTATGCAGGCTTTCATTTAGAAGGGTAACTATGTCATTTGAAGCGGCCAATAGAGGATGGGCAAGTAGATAAACGAGCAAAACGGTGACGTGGCAACACTGTTAAATAAAAACAAAAGGTCACGTGACGTAAGTTAATTTTGATTATATGATTGATTAATTTGTTTAAACTAAGTGGGGGATAAAAAAAGGAGATGGAGTGAGTTGATCGTATGTCGTAGCCTTCTTTACTTAAATTAAGGATTCTTGCAAGCATCAATTAGCTAGGTATAACAATATATACTTGTAGCTATAGACAGTGCATGAAAGATTGAATTAAAATGTTGGATCGAAAAGTGTTTTTTTGTTAATGTAAATTAAAAAATGCTATTTAAACTGATGGGATGGCCATGGTAGCATGGCATTAATAATTTATGAAAAATACTTTTTCCTAAATTTTAATACAAAATTATCAACGGCCGCCCATATCAAATGTTACGTACAAAAGAAATATATATATTTGATGCTTGCAGATTATGGGTGATATTCCTAATGATCCTTTTAACCACCTAAGATTAGATATAAATTCCAACTGCTAATCAAACAATCAGTATAGGATTACCAAGTACGTAGATATAGTCGATCAGTTGAAGATAGCTTAAATTCACATTCAACTCACTGCAAAAACATAGCATTGACCTAGCTAGCTAGTGGCTGGTAATATCCCTGACAAACTACTTCTGTCAATTACCTAGCTCAACAGAAATGCTTTCTAAACGCCATTTTTCCTTTCCTGTTTATGTCAATCAAATATCTATCTTCTTACCTGGAATTTAGTTGTTTCTTCTTAACTTTTTATTGTTAAAGAGTCCATCCTTCCCATAGTATTGAAATTTAGTTGATTCTACTTTTACGTATGCATGTGTTTGCCCTTCTTACATTGTAGTTCCAAAGTGTACTACGTACAATTGCGATCATCCTCATCTCCACCTGAATCTGATAGAAGAATCCACGAGTTCTACTATGACGTACGACGGGCTTGCGTGAACACCATGTGTCCAACTTGCATGAAATTACCTTTCCACCTTAAAATTTTTTGTATATATATATGTATATGCCATAACGAAACGTGGTGGATCTCAAGAGGCGGCGTTTAAGGATGAATCTTCAGCTACAAGGGCAGCACGCGAAAGACATTGGAAAGAAGAAGAAGTTGAGGGTGATGGTGGCAATTGACGAGAGTGATGTGAGCTGCTATGCCCTCCAATGGGCACTGGAGCACATTGTTGGTGGTGGCGCAACAACTGAAGAAACTGGCACGCTCATTCTGCTCCATGTTAAACAGTTCTTTCAGCAACATCTCTACCCGGCTGGTGCTGGTGGTGTCGCAGGTTAACTTCCTTTCTCGTAAACCATACTCTGTTAGCTATTACCCATCAGGTGGTTATGGTTGTGGATGACATTATGTTGAGCTACAATTAGGTTTCTTGTGTAAATGAATTTTACTGTTACTGTCCCACAAGCTATTGGCGAACTTTCTGAAACAGCCTAATTAATATTATCCAACGTCTGCAGTGGTATAAACAGTGAGAAAGGGCATGCAGGAACTTCTTCACCGTTACTCTCCCGACCGTTGCAGATGTGCAAAGACAGGATGGTAATATATATATATATATATATTTTATAGATTGGTAATACATATTATTAATTTTATACATGTTAATTATGCATATAAGAGCAGAAACTCTGATCTTGAGGGTGATCCTAAGGACATGATTTGTGAAGCTACAGAGCAGATGCAATTAGATCTCCATGTTGTAGGCAGCCGTGGCCTTGGAAAGATTAAAAGGTACTCGTAAACTTGATTATTACAGTACTACATATATAGTCCTCTTTTTAGGGAAGGTATCTATCTTTTGTGGCTCCTAGGTTAGGACCACTTGGGATCAAAGCAAAGAATTAAGTACCACTTGGGATCAAGAGTTATTGTTGTTCAAATCTTCAATAGAAAAAGTCAAAAGATAAGGCAGGCTTTAGGCTTTTGGATATGAAAATGGTTTGTCCGGCTGAGTAGAGCTTTTTACGCCCTGCGGTGAAGGAAAAGATAATAATTTCATATAACTCGTCCCAGCTATCGATTGATCATAATTTTACAAGATTTCACCTTTTCAAACCATTCAGACACATTTTTTGTAATTGTACTTCCATTTCATTGCTCGACAGTCAAGCAATTACCTCCATTGCGCATGCAAGAATTTACAGCAATATGTTCATCTGTCACTTAACACAGGAACCCGCTTTACTGCTTCACGGGTGTGTTTTTCTCACGTTTACTAAATATTGAGAAGTCTAGAAAGAGAAAACTTAGTGAAGAAGTAGAAGCCTCCAGGAAAACTCGTATCAAAGTAATCAGCTTTTCAAGTGCTCCAAAAAGCAGCCCCTTTGGTCCCGTCACCTTGTGATAGATCACACACTTTTTAAGAGTGTTGTAGCACCTTTCCACTCCGAATCCTCTGTCCAAGATTAGCGTGTTTTATTTTGTTTAATGTTAAAACAACGCCGTTTTAGTTTAAAATTTGACAGACGCGTCCGACTTCTCCAAGTACAAGCCATTTTAAAGACAAGATACAGCCATTAACTATTCCATTTCTACTGATAACAAAATTTATTTATATAATGTATATAGTAAATTATTTATTTATTTATTTTTCATTTATGTACATAATTAATTATTTATCTTTATTCTAAAAGTGTCTTAATTTTTGTTTATTTGTTTAATTCTTTTTATCTTGATGATGAGTATAAACATATATTTTTATCCTTATTATTATTAAGAACAAAATTAATAATAATAATAAGGAATTTAATAATATTATTTAATATGATTAATAAATAAAAAATTAAATAATAATAAGAACAATTAAAGAAACATAATAATAATATAATTTATAATAATAATAAGGAATATAAAAAAATAGATGTCGCGATCGTGTTGAACCACAATCGCGACTTCGAAACTTTGAAGAGTATGACAAATATATATCTGTTTTCATTTTTTAAGTATTATTATTATATTTAGTATTATTTTTATTAAATTTCTTCTTATTATTAAATGTATTTATTTTGATTATTATGATTATAATCCTTATCATTACTTACTTTTTATTTTAATTTATTTATATTAATATTATAAAATTCATTATTATGCTTAATTTTCTTCTTATTATTTTAAAATTTATAATTTTTAATTATTTAATTAATGTTATCATTATGATTAGTTTTGTACTTCAGTATATTACTTATTATTAATAAATGTATTATTTTTATTAATTTTTTTATTATTCATAAAATTATTAAATTCCTTATTATTATTAAGTGTATTTATTTATTTATTATTATTATTCTTAAATTTATTAATTAATTTATTTTCATTATTATAATAACTGTTAAATATTATTATTAAATTTATTGCAGAGTATTTATTATATTATATTATATATTATTATTATTATTATTATTATTATATTTGTTATGATTATTAAATTTATTAATTATTTTAATTTCTATTATTATTATGAAATTTGTTATAATTAGTAATTTTCTTCTTATTATTA
>JAOSBK010000005.1:39171259-39187324 GCA_027568895.1 Erythroxylum shatona | reverse complement strand
TTAGATTTTTGTAAAAATAAGAGTTTAGGCATATGTTGAGTATTGTGGGGATTTTTGTATCTTTGTATTTGGATTTTAAGATTGATGTTGTATTGCGACTTGAAAATGCCACTATTATTTGGTAATGCATTTCTTTTGGAATATGTAAATAAATTATGGATTTGTATATGGGATAGAAAAGTGAATTATGGATTTGTATATAAATTGTATATGATTGTGTTTAGATTCCGGACAGGAGGTCCGATGATTTTGTTGCTGGCATTGAAATATCGAAGTGCTCTTTGTTATGGTTTGAATTGATGATATATATAGACATGCATGCGTTTTGATGGCAAAAGAAAACGAAGATATTTAAATTAATGAGATATGATTTTTTTTGAAGAGTTAAATGAATTGAGGTCATGGAATTGATGAATTCCAAATGGGAAATTGAAGTGTTGTTGAATGAAAAAAAAATTATACCGTTTTGGATTGGTTTAGACTGATTGTCTTATTGTTTTCCAACGCTGAATGTTTGTTTTGTTTTAAAAAGTTTGAGTTCTCGGATGTCAAAAATTTGTTTCAGTTCGATTGAACCGTTTGTTTTCTTTGATTCCGAGCCAATTCGATTCGCTTTGGATTCTTTTGCTTTTTGATCCGACTTTTGCCTACTTTCATTTATGATCCGATTTGTGTTTCGCCTTTATTTTGGCCCACTTTCGGCTTTGAGATCCGTTCTTTAGTTTTCCACCACTTTGTTTTTGTTTCGCTTTTTGTTTTTCGTTTAGGATTCCGTTTTTCATTTTTTCGGTTGGGGTCCGGTTCCAAAATCGGGTCCCAATAAAATAACATAAGAGAGATGATTTTTATTTGGAAATAAGTGAAGGATCTTATAGGGAGAGAGTAAGGAGTTGCTAGAGGTCAGTGAGTTCTCTTCTTACTTTCGATAAAGTTTCTTTAGTAGGGCCATATAAGGCGTAGAGAGTTTTAAGCTCTTGCTTGATAGCTTTCAGCTTTTGCACATATGAATTGTTTTGTTCCACTAAAAAATCGAAGAGTTCCTACTTTACAAGCATCCATAAAGCCCGGTGCATAGATCAAGAACTGTTAAAATGGAAAAGGTGATGATATGTAGCTTTGTGAAAAAGGTTTGTGATTTTAACAAGTGTATGGTCAAAGAAGGGGGGTCCTGAAAGATAGCATAATTGTTGGAAAATTGTGCAAGCCACTGAGCATTAATCAATCATCGATCTAACTTCTTTTGAATAAACTAATGCGAAGATTGCTTATTTGACCATGTAAACTTGTGTCCAAGAGAGTTCAAGTATGTTACCCCGAGATTGTCTACATATTGCTTGAAGTCATCTGAGTAATTTAGAATATTACAATTTCCTTATCCCTTAGATTGACATAATATCATGTTGAAGTCCCCACAAAATGAACCAAGGCAAGCTAGAAGATCTGCTGAAGTCCAAAAGATTATTCCACAAAGTAGTTCTCTAAAAACCAAAATTACTAACATAGATAAAAGAGACAATAAGATCAACATACTCCTGAAGAAAAGAGAGTTTAAGATGTATAAGTTGATATATAGAGTTGAGGCGATCCACTGAAGTTGATCGATCCTATAGCATATAATGATTTGACCATTCACATGTTGTTAGTGGTTGGATATTTGCTGCCAACCATAACCCATAATAGATATCCAATCGAAGTTTTCTAGTTTTTTTTTTATTTCAAGTAAACTTTTAATAGGCTTCTCCATCTTGACAAAATCCCTTAAAATTGCTTGCTCTTTTATGCAATTTAGTCCTCTGACATTCCATATAATGATGAAAATATTAAACAAGTTGCTGTTTGGAGCATTTACTCTTGCTCCTCTGAGATTTTCTCCTTGCCACTGTTTGAAATGGCTTGTTCCATGCTTCCTATTTATGATCTACAATATTACTAGTTTGAGGGCAGGATGAGTGAGTTTCTACTGACCCTTTATTACTGACACTGCAAGTAATTGAGGGAGAGGTTATATTATTGGTTTTACTAGCTTAGTCACTTTTGGTGTTATCAGATGAAGAGGATTGAATAGCTGCAGAGGTGATGGGTATTGAAGGTGAGTTATCTTGAGGAAGTCCTTGGTTTATGAGAGATATCTCAATAGGAGTGTGAGGAGTAGTATTAAAAGCATGCTCAGTATCTGGTATATTTTCTACAACCTCTGCATTTGGAATTTTATCGTCAATAGTCGAGAGCCCCATCGGCTCAGAATAGCTACCAATTTGGAACTTCTTTCCAGTTGCTTTCAAAGTTTACCCTTAGGCTCTGTTTGGTTGACAGGAAAGTAAAGTAAATTTGGAATATGATTCCTTGGAAAATAAATCTATGGAAAGTAAAGATATTCACATGTTTGGATACTTATAAGAATTCTAATAGGAAAGTTGAGTGAATTCTTATTATAATGTTTGGTATGTAACACTATTTTATAGAATGTAACTTAATTTTAACTTATATTTTCAATTATGTCCCTACAAACAGAATAAAAATTGAAATCGTTAAATAAGGAAAAATATAAACCTGATGATTGTCAATTTAAACTTCTAAGTAAAAATATTCAAAATCTAAATACCATACCGGAAAATTTTTAAAATAGGGGAGATTTTTTACAAAATTTTCTAAAAAAATTTAAATTTCCCTCCCTCCCTCTTATCTCTCCTTCCCCCTTTTTTCAAAATTTTTTAATTAGTTATTTTATTTTTTCAACTTTTATAATTATTGTGAATTTTTAATTTTTTTTAAAATAATAATAAATATTTATATTACTAATAATAATTATAAATTAAATAAAACTTATAAAAATATTTTTATTTAAATTTATTTTGATATTTTATATAATATTTATTAGTAAAATATTTTATTTTAAAAATAAATAATTTAAAAATTATTATTTATGAACTAATATTTATTTTATATATTTTTAATTATTAAATCAAAATTTTTTGAAATTTATATATTTTAAATTTATTAATAATTATTAAATTAATTTTTAAATTAAATTAAAATTATGATTTTTATTTATTGTTATGATTTTTGGAGACATGATTAAAAATATACAGCATAACTGTACAACATGATAATGGACTATTTTGTAATTTTCAAAAAATTCAGGGACTATTTCATAAATTTAAAAAAATTATCTGAAACGGTTCCCGGTATTAACTGATACCGGTACAGTACCGTATCAGAACTCAATCTGGTACCAAATCTAATACGGTATTTGTAATATTGAGTAGCATGGCATTAATAATTTATGAAAAATACTTTTTCGTGAATTTTAATGCAAAATCATCAACGGTGGCCTATGTGAAATTTTATGTATATGATGCTTGCAGATTATGGGTGATATTCCTAATGATCCTTTTGACCACTTAAGATTGGATATAAATTCCAACTGCTAATCAAACAATCAGTATAGGATTACAAAATATGTAGATATAGTTGATCAGTTGAAGAGCTAAACTTCACATTCAACTCATTGGAAAAATATAACATTGATCTAGCTAGCTAGTAGCTTGTAATATCACAAAAACCGAGAGAAGTTGACAAACTACTTACAGTTCCCTAACTCAACAAAAATGCTTCCTAAACGCCATTTTTCTTTTCCTGGTTATATCAATCAAATATTTATGTTTGACAAACTACTTGCAGTTCCCTAACTCAATAGAAATGGTTCTTAAATGCCAATTTTCCTTTCCTGGTTATGTCAATCAAATATCTACGTTTTTACTTGGAATTTAGTTGTTTGTTTTTTTATCCTTAAGAGTCCATTTGATAGGAATGGAGGTACAACTAATTGGCCCAGGCCCATACTAATGAGGAGTGGATCAAGAAAGCTTGTAGATTATATTGCAGCAAATTAATTCAAGTCACAGCTGGGAAACATTTTACAATTACGTTTTGAATTCGTGAGATGTTGGAATTATGTTAGAAATTCTGTTAGAAAATATTATATAAACTGTACGGTGAATCATGGAAAGAAACACGCAAAAATACTATCAACTTTTCTATCTATCTCATTCTCTTCTACCTTCTATTCTCGTTGTTTTATCTCTCCTTCGCTTGCTCTATGAAAATACAGAGGAGATCAGCCACCTCAAATTGGCTCTTTTCTATCATTAGTGCTTTCATTAAGGCTGAAGGTACTCATTATGCTCGGATTGAAGAGGCTTTCACAAAGCTGACAACGATGCAAGAGAACCAAATAATGCTCTTTGCCAATCAAAATGCCAACATTGAGTCCTTGACCAACTCTATAAATGATATTACTTTGGGCTTGCAAACATTGGAAGCTCGAGTTGAGCAACATCTTCGTCGACCTCCCACACCACCAGTCCAAATACAACACACCATTCCTCACCAATAGCCACTTCCACCACCTAATAATGATACCTTACCGCACCCACCTCCTATCAAGACAATGCGCCTTGATGTTCCACGATTCTCTAGCAACAACCCAACTGTGTGGATTTCTCACATTCAACGGTATTTTGACTATTCCAATACCCCTAATCCTCATGATTGCTTCATTTCATCTCAATAGCCCTACTTTAGATTGGTTTGACTGGATGCATAAGAACAATTTAATTATTGAGTGGAATGAGTTTTTACGTGTAATGGAAAAGGGTTTTGGACCCCCTGAATATGAAAACCATTTTGGTAAACTCTATAAATTGATTCAAACTTCTTCCCTTATTGATTACCAATAACAGTTTGAACAATTGGCTAATAAAATCTCAAGTACCCCTGAACATTTGTTAGTCAGCTGTTTTGTCTCAGGTCTCACATATGATATTAGAAACAAAATCGAGGTTTACAAGCCACAATCTCTGATCCAAGCTATGAGGTTGGCTATGTTGCATGTTGATAAGTTAACAGATCATAGATTTACTAGCAGACCTATGCCTGATAGACATTGGACTAAACCATACACACCACCCAAAATTGAGATGCTGCCTCCCTTGTTACCCACATCACAATCCACTAAACCTCTACCTACTACATCCATACCTCCTATATACCTAATTAAGAGATTGTCCACCACCAAGATGCTAGTTAGACGGGAAAATGGCCTCTGTTATAACTGTGATGAGAAATTTTTCGTAGGCTATAAATGTAAGGGACGTCTCTTTCTTTTGTTGATTGAGGATGAGGATGTTGGGGCTCCCGATGTTGCTACTTCTTCAAGTTCACTAGATAACCAGTCTCTCAATGAGACACCTGAGATTAGCTTCCATACTATGGCAAGCCAACTTTGTCCACGAACCCTGAAACTAGAAGGATTGACATCTGATTTTCACATCTAAACCTTAGTTGACACTGGGAGCACTCATAATTTTATACAAGAACGACTTACTAGATTTCTCATATCATCTCTCCACACTTCAATGTGATGGTAGGAAATGGACAAACTCTCGTCTATGAAGAATACTTTCCGTTAGTTCCACTCCAATTGGGAAATGAAACTTTTGCCATTGATTTTTATGTCTTACCAGTTTATGGCGCTGATGTAGTCTTGGGTGTATAATGGTTGTAGCTGTTAGGCAAAGTCACAATGGATTACAAAAATCTCACTATGGAATTCATTCATAAAGGTTGTCAGATCACACTACAAGGGAACTTTCTATTCCAAATTCAACAGGTACAATCCAACTAGCTTCGACAGATGTCCCAAACCGATTCAATTTCACATTGTTTTCAGCTTTTTTTCTTGACTGTTGATCCCATGCACTAGCTGGAGATGCATTCTGTTCCTAGTTCTTGATTGTCCTTGCTTAATCTATTTGAGGATATATTCATGGATTCAATTGCATTACCACCTCATACTCTTATTGACCACAAAATTCATCTTTTCCCAAACATTGCCTCTATCAATGTCAAACCATATCGTTACCCTCATAGCCAAAAATCTGAAATAGAAAAGCTTATATCAGAAATGTTAGGTGCTGGTTTTACACGCCATAGTCAAAGTCCATTTTCATCCCTTGTCCTTTTGGTAAAAAAGAAGGATGGGACGTGGTGTTTCTGTGTTGATTATCGAGCCTTAAATCTAGTTACTATTAATGATAAGTTTCCCATACCAACTGTGGATGAATTATTAGATGAAATTTAGGGTGGCACCATTTTCTCTAGTTACCACCAAATTCGTGTTCACTCTCATGATATTCTGAAAACATCCTTTTGTACCCATGAAGGTCACTATGAGTTTTTTGTCATGCCTTTTGGTTTGACTAATGCTCCCTCCACTTTCCAAGCCACCATGTATCATCTTTAAACCATTCCTTAATTTTCGGGTATATTCTTTTCTTATCACTTTATTTATTTCGCATTTAGTCAATATCTTGCACTTTTGAGTTGGCACCTGAGGGCGCAAATTGGAAGCACTACAAAGGTTGTTTGTTTGATTAAGAGGATGAATGATGTTTGCATTTGGTAGGACCCGAAATTATGCCAAGGTGGAGATTTGTTGTTTATTATTGACTTTCATGGTTGTTTATTGTTGACTTTCATGGCCTCCACAGCAATAAGATCAATTGCCGCTAGAAGGACGAGATAAGAAATTCAAAAACCTGCTCGTTTTATTGACATGGTAGCTTATGCACTTCCAGTTGTTGATGATGTTCCATCTACCTTCCCAGAAGCAATTCGAAGTTCATAAAGTGGCAAATGGGTAGGTGCAATGGAGTCATCATTTTCTTTGATAACTTTCTCATCTATAGTAAAACACTTGATAAACACCTTGAACACATGAAACTTATCCTGACTTGTTTATGACAACATTCTTTTTATGCCAAAAAATCAAAATTTTATTTTGGCCAATCCAAAATAGATTACTTAGGTCATGTAGTTTCAGCTTTGGGGGTTCAACCTGATCCCAACAAAATCACAGCTATTTAAGCTTGGCCTACTCTGCATAACCTCAAATCATTGCAAGGTTTTCTTGGATTATCGGGGTATTATTGAAAATTTGTTCTAACTCATGCTTCTATTGCCCATCCCTTAACTAATTTACTTAAAAAGGACAAATTCCAATGGTCAACTGAAGCCCAAACATCATTTGAAGCCCTTAAAATAGCCCTCACAAACACCCCCATTTTATCTCTTCCAAACTTCTTCTTACCTATTCAAATTTACATTGATGCTTCGGGCTCGGGTATTGGAGTTGTTCTCACACAATCAGGCCAGCCAATTGCTTATTTCAGCAAGAAACTCCCTCCTAAACTTACCAAATCTTCTATGTATGTGAGATAACTCTATGCTGTAACACAAGCAGTGGCAAAATGGAGACCATACCTACTTGACCATCACTTTTCCATCATTACGAATCACTACAGTCTCAAAAGCATCCTATCTCAACAAATACATACCCTAGAGCAACAAAAATACATCATTAAGCTCATCAGCTACGACTTTGATATTTTTTATCAACCCAGCAAAACAAATATAGTAGCTGATGCGTAATTCTATAAATTTTCCGACCTTAGTCCAACTCCCTCACAACCCATTCACTTGCTTTCTTTTACCATTCCAATCACTACTCTCCTAAATGACTTAAAGCTAGAAACCCAAACTGATCCATATTATACAAATCTTTTATCCAAATCACAGACCTCAGCCATAAATTCCCCTTTACACTTTAAAGATGGTTTCCGATATAAAAACAATCTCCTTTACCTTAGCCTCACTTCTCCCTTAAAAACAAAAGTGTTTTTTGAATTCCATAATACTTCTCTAGCAGGTCATGCAGGGATTCGAAAGACTTTGCATAGGATTGCCTTTACTTTTTATTAGGAAAACATGGCTCGTGATGTCAAAACTTATGTTACAGATTGTCATACTTGCCAACTAGTCAAATATGCTACCATAAAACCAGCTAGAGCATTACAACCATTACCCATTCCCTCTAATATTTGGGAAGACATCTCTATGGATTTCATTACAGGCCTTCCTCCTTCTAATGGCTTCATGGTGACACCAGTTGTGGTTGACAGACTTTCGAAATATGGCCATTTTGGAGCCTTGAAGATAGGGTTTATAGCCACTACCGTCACTACATTATTTGCAGATATGGTGGTTAAACACCATTCATTTCCCAAGTCTATAGTTTCAAATCACGACCTAATTTTTCTTCGCAAATTCTGGCAAGATTTGTTCCGTTTTAGCAGCACATCTCTTTGTACATCTAGCTCCTATCATCCGTAGTCCGATGGGCAAATTGAGGTTCTTAATTGATGTTTAGAACATTATCTTCATTGTTTTGTCATGGATCAACCCATAATATGGTTCAATTACTTGATTTGGGCAAAATTATCATCTAACACATCAATTCACTCTTCCATCAGTATGACACCATTTGAGGCTGTTTTTGGCAAACCTCCACCCACCTTACCAGCATACATGCCAAAGTCCTCTTTTGTTGAAGCTGCCGACTAATTTCTTACTGACCATGAAGACCCCCTTCACACCTTGAAGACTCGTCTTCAACAATAGGCTCAACATCGCATGCAGATACAAGTAGATCATCATCACCAAGAGGTGTACTTTCAAGAAGGTCAGTGGTGTTATATGAAACTTCAACCACATAAGCAAACCTCGGTGATAGGACAAAAGTACACCAAGTTCAGTAAGCGTTACTATAGGCCATTTTAGATTCTTAAACGAGTTGAAGTAGTTGCTTAAAAGCTCCACTTACCTAGCTCAAGTAAGATACACCCTATATTTCACGTCTCATTACTTAAGCTTTGCTACAATCCAGACACTGCACCTAATTTTACACTCCCTCAAACTTCAATCGACAACCACCCTTTAATCTTCCCTTTAACTATTTTGAATCACTGTACTATTAAAGCTCAAAATAGGTGGATTTCTCAAGTACTAATTCAATGGATTGGTTTGCCTTTGGAGGACACTTCTTGGGAGGACCTAGAGACGTTTAAAATGTTGTATCCAGATTTCTACCTTGAGTATAAGGTTTTTGTGATGGAGTGGGTACTGATAAGAATGGAGGTACAACTAAACGGCCCAGGTCCATACAAATAAGGAGTGCACCAAGAAAGCTTGTGAATTATGTTGTAGCAAATTAATTTAAGTCACAGCTGGAAAACATTTTACAATTATGTTTTGAATTCGTTAGATGTTGGAATTCTATTAGAAATTCTATTAGAAAGTATCCTATAAACTGTACAGTGAGCAACGGAAAGAAGAACAAAAAATTACTATCAACTTTTCTATCTCTCTCATTCTCTTCTACCTTCTATTCTTGTTGTTTTATCTCTCCTTCGCGCTCTGAAAATACAGAGGACGCCAACGACCTCAAATTGGCTCTCTTCTATCACCATCCTTCCCATAGTGTTGAAATTTAGTTGATTCTACTTTTACGTGTGCATGTGTTTGTCCTGCTTACATTGTAGTTCCAAAGTGTACTACGTACAATCACGATCATCCTCATCTCCACCTGAATTCGATAGAAAAGTCCACGAGGTCTACTATGACGTAGGACAGGCTTGCATAAACACCATGCGTCCAACTTGCATAAAATTACCTTTCCACCTTAAAAATTTTTGTACATATATATACCGAAACATGGATCTCAAGAGGCAGCGTTTACTTCAGCTACAAGGGCAACACTCGAAAGACATTGGAAAGAAGAAGAAGCTGAGGGTGATGGTGGCAATTGACGAGAGTGATGTGAGCTTCTATGCCCTCCAATGGGCACTGCAGTACATTGTCGGTGGTGGCGCAACAACTGAAGAAACTGGCGCGTTCATTCTGCTCCATGTTAAACAGTCCTTTCAGCAACATCTCTACCTGGCTGGTCCTGGTGGTGTTGTAGGTTAACTTTCTTTCTCGTAAACTATACCCTGTTAGCTATTACCATCAGGTGGTTATAGTTGTGGATGACATTATGTTGAGCTACAATTTGCATTCTTGTGTAAATGAATTTTACCGGTACTATCCCACAAGCTGTTGGCAAACTTTCTGAAACAACCTAATTAATATTATCCAACGTTTGTAGTGGTAGAAACAGTGAGAAAAGGGCACACAGGAACTTATTCACCGTTACTCTCCCGAGCGTTGCAGATGTGCAAAGACAAGATGGTAATATATATATATATGTGTGTGTGTGTGTGTGTGTGTGTGTGTGTGAAGAAAACACAAAGATTCTTCATAAATCTACACTACAGATCAAGAGCATAGCTGGAAGAAACGAAGAAGAAAGAGAAAAATCTTAAGCTTGCGAAAAGAGGGAATGACTCGAGAAGGCATTTAAGTTCAAAACACACATGACATAAGGAGGCAAAACGCAGAGCATGGAGGGTTAAACTCTACACTTCATTTGGAGACAATAGTCTAGTGAGAGCCATTCAAAAGAATAAAAGAATAAAGGCTTTTCAAGTGAATCATGTGGACAAGCATGAGTATATGCGTGGACCAGTAAAAAGCTTGAGAAATGACAGGATAATTAAAGAGAGTATTTAATTAAAGTCACGTGAACTTCGGCGCAGGTGAGTTGGTAAATGGTTCTTCTGGCTTAAGTGAGGTGACGGGTTTAAACTGTCCTCATGTATGCAGCCGTTTAAAACTTGAGGCCAGAGCTTTGCCCCCCACAAGGGACCTACCTAGCTCGAATGGGGATTAGTCTAGGTGTGGATGGCTTAAAGGTATCTTTCTATAGTTGGAATCCTCCTAGGACATCTGGTGGGCAACCAAAAAAAATAAAAATTAAACTCACGTGGACAAAACTAGCATATGTTGACCCAGTCCAATACATCCGAAGGTAGCAGACCAACTACAACAATTATAAATAGCCAACTCTCAAATATTCAGACACAAGAGAAAATACCAATTTACAATCAATTCATTGAGTTTACATTCTGTAATTCAAGTGAGGAAATAGAGACTGCGAGAGTACATTACAGTGGGTACTAGAGAGTTTTTGGGAAAAAAACTCTTGCAGGTGTTTTAAACACTCAATCTCTTGTATTTTCTCCTCTGATCCTAAGAATATCCACTGTGTGTGTGTGATTGGCCCTTGGACGTAGATAGCTTTGTGCTATCGAACTAAGTAAAATATCTGTGTCTTCTTTACTTTCTTGCCATTTTTCATTTCTGCAAAGCGAAGAATCCAAGGTTAATCATAAATCAGTTCAGAAAAATTACAACAATATCACAAAATATCTAACAATATAGATTGGTAATACATATTATTAATTTTATACATCTTGATCATGCAGATAAGAGCAGAAACTTTGATTCTTGAAGGTGATCTTAAGGACATGATTTGTGAAGCTACAGAGCAGATGCAAGTAGGGACGGAGATAGATGGGGCACTGGGCCTCCAAAAATTTTAAAAAATTAAATATTTTTAATTTTTAATATATATATATATATATATACGTAAGGATGGAGTTATTTAGAGGTCAGTGGTGCACTGAGTCCCTCAAAATTTTAAAAAATAAATATTTAGACTCTTCTATCTTAAATTTCTGACTCCGTATCTGAATGCAAGTTGATTCCCTTATTGTAGGCAGCCGTGGCCTTGGAAAGATTAAAAGGTACTCGTAAACTTGATTATAATACTATATATAGTCCTCTTTTTAGGGAAGCAATCTATCTTTTGTGGCTCTAGGTTAGGACCATTTGCGATCAAAGCAAAGAATTAAGCACCACTTGTGAGCAAGAGTTATTGTTGTTCAAATCTTCAATAGAAAAAATCAAAAGATAAGGTAGGCTTTAGGCTTTTGGATATGAAAATGGTTTCATGCCCTGTGAGGATGAGTAGAGCTTTTTATGCTCTGCGGTGAAAGAAAAGATAATAATTTCATATAACTCATCCGGCTATCGATCATGATTTTGCAAGGTTTCACCTTTTCAAAACATTCAGACACAATTTTTGTAATTGTATTTCCATTTCATTGCTCGACAGCCAAGCAATTACATCCATTGCGCGTGCAGTTACATTTAAGAATTTACAGCAATATGTTTATCTGTCACTTAACACAGGAACCTGCTTTACTACTTCACGGGTGTGTTTTTCTTGCGTTTACTAAATATTGAGAAGTCTAGAAAGAGAAAACTTAGTAAAGAAGTAGCAGCCTCCAGGAAAACTCGTATCAAAGTAATCAGCTTTTCAAGTGCTCCAAAAAGCAACCCCTTTTGTCCCGTCACCATGTGATAGATGACACACTTAATTTAAAGAGAGCTGTAATATCTTCCAGCATGTTAGCCTATAATGGGGATGTAAGCAAGACGTGTGAGGTTATAATTTCAAGTCTGTTTTTTTAACTATATCACCTCTTGATTCCAATTCAATATAGATAATAGTAATTATACATATTGTGTTGTAGAGCGTTCTTAGGTAACGTAAGCGACTACTGTGCACACCACGCAACATGTCCGATCCGGATTGTGAAGCCACCCAAGGGCCAAGTCTAACAGCAATGGGTCCACAAAAGACACAGTATCTACAGTGACTGACGAGGTACTAAGGCTTCAACACGAGGAAAAGTCATGTAATAAGTTACGATGGCAGATTTATATATGGTTCAAACGTATCTATCCGTCACCAAAAGAACTAAATTCAACAGAACAAACATGCTTCAGTGTCATTACATGGTTATATAAACTACTACAACTGTTGTGCTTTCTTTACACAGTGTTTTCATATTCGGAACAACTAGTATCGAATTCGAAGGCACATGCTAAATACCAATTTCTCAAATACATACTTGCTGACTCATAAAAATTTCAACTACAACGTTTAGATCCCCATCTGCAGCTGCTAACGCCACTTCTACCTATGTCTGAAACAATTTGTAGGCACTTTCATCAACCATAAAAACTATATAAAGTTTTATCATATCTTCACTACATTTTACATTGAAAATTGACAAGATTCTCTCTTGTCTATCTAGATGTAGCATTTTTCAGCTTTTAAATCTGCCCCAGGTCTAATCTGCTCCATAAAACCCCTTGTCTTAGTAAATCTTTCAAGCTGTAAGGGTTGATGCAAAGAAAAGTATGGGAACTGAAGATGAACTCTAGCCATTTTAATACCTTCTCAAAACCTATAGATACAAGTTTTTGGATTTGTTCCTCAGAAGCAACTGATCCCTGCATTCAATAGACAATAGACCATAAAAAAATTCAAGATCTACATAACGTATGACAACAGGAGTGGTAAATCACACTATAACACAGATATAAGCAAACACCTGATTATGTGCACGACCAGCAGTAACAACATTATCTACTGCCTACCTCCTAATCACCAAGAACAAAAGAAACATCCAATGAGTGGTAGGAAATGACGCAGTCTAAGTAGCGTAAAAACGAGCTTCAATCTAGAAACTCAAGAACAGTTGAGAAAACTCTCGAACTATGGTTTTTTTAATTCCAAGATAGCAAATAACATCAACGAAAGTTGTTTAAATAGTTCGAAAGAAAATAACTAAACGTGGATCCACTTATGAGCCCACTTTTAAGTTCGAAAATATAAAATGCAATCTTCAATTCTTCGGTCCATCTCGCTTGGGCTTTTGGTTGTCGGCCCAAGTGAGATAGTCATCTGCGATATGTTCTACGTCAGGAAATCAAATGGTCTAGTAACTGCAAATAGGCTTTTCTCATTCTTGCAAAACAGTACAAAGAGAGAAGGGACAGGATACCATTAGCACAATAAAGGTAGGGTTTCTTGGATCACCTTTTATGTTGGATCTAGTAACGTGATAATACAAGTGTACAATAGCAGTAACCATAGCAGTAAATTTTGTGATATGTAATTCTGAAATTTGTATACCAGGTTCTTAGAGTAGTAGGTAATTCACAAGAGCCAATAAATCTTCAAAATCACTAAGCTCCAGAACCATCCAAAGTTTGCATTAGTTATGACAGTAATTTGACCATACTAGACAAGTAGAAGCCAGGAAGTTTGGAATACTCTTATCAGCAAATGATAGTTTTTGCATTTTACTCAGCATCAGTTTGCTCTAAAATTTTGTATAAAGGGGCTGCTCAGCATTCTGTGATTGGAAAAAACAATTGTAAGCTGCCATGAAAAACCCAATTTTTTGCTCCCTTTAGTGAATTTGCTTTCTGACACAAAGGAGTCTTACTAATTACCTGCCATCTGACATCCTCCCTTCTGCACCGGTGCCTGCTAAGCCTGATAACTGGTCATGGCTGCTATTGTCCAAAAGTCTAGCCTGCAAATTTGCATCTGAATTTCCAGCTCGGCTTTGCCCAGAGCCAAGAGTCCTTCCCATTCCAGGAAACATACTGTCTTGTGTTGACTACATTTTAAGGAATATTGATTATATATCTTTTATATATATATATACACATACACACAGATATAGAACCCATTAGTCACATTTTTAGGCTAAAACAAAGACCTAGTTTGAATGGGTACACTATGATCTTTTGAATACATAAATATCCACTTGTCGAACCTTTTAAACAACCATAAGATTCTATTTGTTCTAATGCCTTACCAGTTAAAACCAGGAAAATGAAATATGTTCATCAAATTCCATAAATGCTGCTAATTAATAGCTTCACGTAGAACTTTGCACACGAATAAAAAATTTATTTTATCAAACTACACGTATGCATGCCATGCAAAGATTAAAAAATGGAACACCTAAACTGGATATGTAAGTACCTGATCAGAGATTTCCCGTCATGGCATCCATGTAGTTAGGTTTCTCCATAAGTTTCCAAATAATAATCCACTGTTCAGAAAATGTATCAAGATACATGTCTGGCAATTTAATCAATTCAATCTAATAAGTTGACACTACCTAGAGGTTGTATTTGGGACTGAATAAGTGGGGATGAAGCCCACAGAATTACCTCCAGTTCACCAGATAAATTTAGGGCATCTCCCACAAGAGGACTGAAAGTAATCAAATAGAACTTGAGCCATATTTGATAAAATAGAGCATCATATGTAACCACATAATCAAAAGAAGTATGGCCGTTAGAAATAAAGTAACATTACATAAAAGTTAGTATTAATTAAGACAAAGGCGAAGTGAAACAATGTTAACAAGAATTGAGGGGAAACAAGTTCAGAGAAAGCAAATTGATGATCAATTGAAACCCTCCCAGATGCTGAGGAATTTTTTGGAATTAACATACGAATAAAATTGAACATGGCGGGGAAATGCTATGAGAACAAGAAATATTAAGGGATAGAACTCCATAATATAAGATGTTGGAGCAAAAGCCAAGTGGAGTTAGGTGGAATAAGACACATGATGTGGCTGAACACAAGAAATTAATTTGCGTGAGCGGGAGAGAATGGGTAAAGATGCATTCATTTCACAATAGCATCCCTTTTATAAGCTTATAGTCTATTGAAGCATTAGGCATAATATTACTTTTGTTGTCGATCAAGAAACAGACAATCACCATCAGCAAGAGGCTACAAAAATCAATCTGTTGTCACAAGCAAGTCCAAGCAATATACTTACAAACCAAGACGAGGCCTTAACAACATAATAGAAGGATGTTCCTGGTATAAGGAAGCTGAATAAGCCATATGTATCTGCAAATGTTAGAAGTGATTTCAAATTCAGACGCTAGGAATAGAAAACAAGTAGGCAGGAGAAAAAGGGAAGAAATTTATAAACACAAAGACATACGTGCAATAAATCCCGATAAATTACCGCATAGTTGACTGAGTAATGAGACATTTGACATAAGCAGCTGAAACACCACCAATAAGATAAATGCATACCTGAAGCATCCATTTGAAATTAAACGTCACATCTCCATATAAATGAAGAATTATGATATTGAAAAGACAATTTCATATGAAAAATATATCATAGACTCGGTAGTTACCACTTAGCTGGAACATTAAAGAGACCAACACACTACAAAGTAAACAAAGCTGTATATCAGTTGAAGAAAAACCCAAGCTAGCACAAAACTTCAAATAGAAAGTTCAATGTGTAAAAACATTGCAACGCAAAGGAGAAAAACACAATGAATTTCCACATTCATAAGCATCGGTCCATATGCCATGCT
>JAOSBK010000005.1:39149649-39171159 GCA_027568895.1 Erythroxylum shatona | reverse complement strand
ATGGGTTTGTGAATTCTTAAGTTAATTTTGAGGATTATGTCTATTGTGATGTTGAATTTGGGTGAATTTGGTTTAGGGAATTTTAGCTTGGATGAAGAAAAGAAGTAATGGAGAAATTGAAGCTTTGGACATGTTTCAAGCTTGGAAATGAGGTGGGTAATATGTTTATATTTTGAATTATAAGTCAATTATGTGATTTTGAAAAATCAAGAAAAAAAATATTTCCAAAATTTACTGTTTCCGAATGTTTTTGATAAATTGTTACAAATATTGTTTTAAATGATTTGAGGAATTGATCAAATTTCTGACTATTGGGATTTTGAAAAATCAAGAAGAGAAACGTTTTGAAAACTATTATTTCCGAATGATTATTTTTGTTGATTTTGTAATGATTTAAGAAATTGCTAATGATGGGTTCCGAATGATTTGATAATTGCAAAAAGTATTGCAATCTTTGATTTTGATGTGTGAATATCCTTTGGTTGTGGAATGATTAAAGAATTTGATTTTGTGCCAATTATTGCATTCTTTGTGTGATTGAAAAATTGTGATGTGATTTGAGAATGAAATTTGTGCGAACTAAGACACGATATGAAATTAACTTTTCGAAATATGCCTTCGAGCAATCCGAATTTTTGAGTACGAATTATGTGTTATGTGGGTTTGGTCAGGTCCCATAAGTGGGACAAATGCACTTGTCTAGTTTAGGCTTCGCCCGCCTGCCCGCTAGTGGCACTAGAGCTCCGATTTTGGACTCCCATAAGTTCACGGCTACACCGGACCGCTATGCGGGAAGATGTAGTACGTTCTGTTCATGGTTGCACAGGACCGCTATGCGGGAATGTGCAGTACGTTCTGTTTTGGACCGAACCAAACCATTCTGATGTGTTATGTGTTTTTGATTTGTTTATATTGGTGATGCATTCATGTTTTGAATTTGTTTATGAATTGTGAAAATTTTGAGAAATTTGTGAAATGCGAACGTGAGTTTTCAATCATGCAATTTTGGAAACTGTTTATGAATGATTTGAAAGGTTGAAAAGTTTGAGAAATAAGCTTTTGATAAATTTTCTGTTGTGAAATTTTGATAAAATGGAAAGAGTTTTGAAAAATGTTTTTGCTTATTTTTCGATTTATAAACATGTTATCCACGAGCTTTAAGCTCACCCCCCTTTCATCCCCATCTCCAGGTATCGAGTAGGAGATCGGATGAAAGAAAGTCAAGACGTTTGTCTGATGTGTTTGCTTATGATGTTCCGGAAGTTAGATTTTTGGTATCTTTGTATTTTGGGTTATAAAATTTATGTTGTATTTGTGGCTTGAAAACGCCACTATGATTTGTATAAGGACTTGAATTATGAATTTATGTATGGAATTGAGATATAAGCTTGTGTATGAATTATGAAGAATTATGAAAGTTGTGTATTGAATTGAGATAAATTATGATTTTGTGTATGATTATGGGATATGAATTGTGATTGGATATGAATATGATTGGTTTGGGTTTTGGATTGACTGATGAAATTGTATATTGAATTGAGATATGAATGTGACTTGGATATGGATGGATGTGTTTGATTGTGATATGGATTCCGGACGGGAGGTCTGATGATACTGATTATTGTTTGAGATTTATAGAAGTGTGTTTTAAACCCTTTGCAGGTTTTGGGTTTGTTAAAATACAACCGTTATGCTGCCCAATTTTTGATGGATTGGGTATATTGAAGTGCAATTTGTGCATGGCTTGATTTTTGTATAAATTATGTGTGAGTTATTTATGGCCAAAGAACAATAAGAATAAGATGTTTAAAAGATGGATTATGGGATTTGTATGATTGTATAAGACGAATCTTATGATTTGAGTTGTGGGATTTGAGGATGAATTTTCCAAATGGAAAATTTGTTTGCTTTGTATGAAAACGAATATAAGAAAAAGAAAAAGAATTTACATCGATTCAGATAGGTTAAGTCTAAGGTTTCCAACGCGATATTGTTCTAAGATTCACGTTGTCGGATGTTGGATCTGCTTTGATGTGTTTTCCACTTTATGATTTGTTTGAACCGATCCGATTCGTTTTCAATTCGCATTTTGTTTTCGCCTTTTGATCCGCTTTGTCTTTCGTAATCGATTTGTATTACGGGCTTTTGTTTTGGCCCACTTTTGGGTGTTGAGATCCGTTTGATTCGTTCCGCCACTTTGTGCTTTCGCTTTGTCATTTCATTTGCATACTTTGACTTTCGCCTCATGTTCCGTTCTTTCGAATTCGATTTCGTTCGTTTTCGATTTCCGCCACTTTGTTGTTCGTTTTCATTTTTTGTTTTTCCAGTTGGGGTCCGGTTTCGAGATCGGGTCCCAATACTGAAAATAGATATCAACTTCATAATTATAAGTCATTGCTTTCTAGAGAAGCAATCTTGTTAGTGGCCTTTCTTATAAGGACAAATCCATAAAAAGGAGGTGTTCATATCTTTATCTTGCAACCATTTAATTCTGGATCTCTATTTCATTAGAGAGTAATCAAAGATAACACCTTGGGAATAGTTATTTCAAGCAAGTTTTCCTACTTCCTGAAGCATCTAGTAGGTAGGATTGAGATAAAGATCTTTCTGAGCCTTGTCGAGAGTAAATTTAGCAGAGTTGAGTTGATGCTACACAATTCCTACATTTACCTTATGAAAAGATTTAACCTTAGCAAGAATGCAATTTAACTTCATAGAATATTGATATTGCATGGTACCACTGAAGTAAAGGCAAAGACCTCTTTTAATAGTATCCTAGAAACTAGATAAGCTTGTTAAGTAACTAAAATGAAAAGGGTACTTGATAGGAGGGCTCCCAGGATCAAACTTAATAATCACTGAAGAGTGATTAGATATACTTGGTTAGGATAGACAACCTCAAAATTAGGAAAAGCTTGGATCCAATCAAAATTAGAAAGACCTCCATTTAGTTTCTTTCTTAAGAGAGTTTGATTTTTATGTTTATTGCTCCAGGTGAAGAAGTTACCCCTTCCCTAAGTAAGTCAAACACATATATTTCAATTAGGAAATTCTTCAAATCTTCACATATAGGCTATTATAATTATATCCCTTAGTTTTATGTTGATGTATTATAGATTTATAGTCACTAATTAAGAGTCAAGGGGAGTGAATGCCAAGTGATATTTCTTTTAGCTTCCTCCATAATGATAGTCTCTGAAAACCATGATTAAAAGTATAGATGAAAGAAATGTCTAAAATTTTATGTAAACTCTTATTTTTTAACCTACAAATGAATCATTTGATCATTGATGATAGAGTTAACTACTTTCTTGTCACTATTTTAGATTACTAGGACCTTCCATTGGGATGAAAATCCTGATTGGAAATAGACGTCCAACCACTGGGCAAAGCAGACAAACAAATTACAAGTGTTTCTTTTCAATTAGGTTTCAAAAAAACTTTTTAGACAAGTCTTATTTTCATTAACAAAATCCCTAATGGTTTATTACTTTGCAGGGGAATTCATACCCCTAAGGTTCCAAAAGCAAATTGTCATTTTTGTAAAATAGAAGAAGACTGATTCTCCTTCTTTCTACCTGAGCTGCTTCTGGCAATAGTTTTAAACCCAATTTCAGGAACAACTTTTAAACCAAGTTCTTCAATTATGATTTCAATTTTCTTTTTGTCAGGTGTGAAAATAATTTCAACTTTAGTATTAATCAAATAATTCAATGGAACAATAATCTCATTGATAGAGTTAATAATGGTTATCAAGATGTCAAGAGAAGAATTTGAAGTGGAGGGTATTTCCTCTATGGGAGTTCTAGGTTATACCTAAACTTCCTCTTCTCCTATCAATTCCAAAAAATTGCTTATATTAAAGATTTTGCCAGTAGGTTGCTAGGATTTCTTAGGCCTGATTGAGGGGGACTTCCGAGCATATATAACCTTAACTTTTTATTTGATGAGTATAAGATTACCATCAAACTTTTTAATGGAGATCTCCTTAGGTGAATTTGTTACTACATTAACTATAATATAGATGCTAGCAAAATTATCTCTTTCGATTTTAGTAGTAACTTACTAAAGACAAAAAGGCCTACCAATGGAGCTAGCTAAGTGGCTCAATCCTTTAGTAGTCTAGTATTCTAGAGGAATACCATGGATGCAAATCCATAAAGGGATGTTATTCTACCTAATCTTTTCAAATTGAACATTAGGTCTCTAAGCTTGAATAAGAAAAGGCTTGTTTTTGATGTGCCAAGGACCAGACTTGATCACTTCTACAATAACTTTATAGGAGTTACACTTAAAAAAATAGGTTGTCCTTGTTAACCATGATGTCAAAGAGATCAAACTATTTCAAATTGTTAGGTGCCCATGATTTTATGACTAGAAAAGGAACTATCTTATTAAAGAAGAAGCCAACGATAGTAGACTTCCACTTTTATACACCAACTTGGAGGATGGAAATGGGAGGAGAGACAACCTAGTGATCAGAAGTAATGTTAAGAGGAAAATAGGAGAGCTTAGCTTCTGGATTCAAGATCCCAACCAGGTGTGCTTTTCATGAAGAGTAGGGGTAGTGGAAAGAATTGGAATGGAGGATGCAGGTTAAAGATTTCAAGAAGAGGGAGCAACAAGAGTAGGTATAAAAAGGATACCTTGAGGAATATAGGGTGCAAGAGTAGGTGTATATTGAATTTTTCCCAAGGGCAGGAAATGGTTTAGAGCTATGTTAAAGTTTGTGACCCGAATTAGATATGAAAAAATTAAATTACAGTCCATATAAGGCCCACTTAAAATTAGGGTTTACTTTATATACCTTGTTTTATGCTAGGGTTAGTTGTAATATTTTGTGAGCCACCCTAAGCTCTCCATCATTGTATTCATCCTTTTCATAGTGAAGTTCTTCTCCTCTACCCATAGTTTTTCTTCTCAATTTTGGGTTTCCATGAAAAATATGTGTTGTTCTTTGTTTCTACTATTTGCTATCGTGTTTGCCTTCACAAACTAGTATTAGAGCGGGTTCGTTGATTGCATCGATGGCAACCATGAAGCATGATATTTTGCTATTAGATCATAACACTAGGTTCTTATTATGGTAGCTTAAGATGTCTATTATAGCATAGATGGATTCAGATGATGCATTATTAGGGTTTGAAAAGATGTCGTCATCATACACCATAGAGGAGAAACAACGTAAGGATCACAAAGCTCTATCACAGATACATCTTCACCTCTTGAATCAAATTCTACAAGATGTTTTGAAAGTGAAGCTTGTCATTTTGTTGTGGTTGAAACTAGAGTAGTTATGTATGACGAAAAGCCTAACCAATAAGTTTCACTTAAAGCAAAGGTTGTATTCTCACCGTCTGATAGAAGGTATATTCATTGATGATCACTTAAATGTGTTTAAAGAGATTGTTTCTAATGTAGAGATTATGGACGTAAAGTATAAGGATGAAGATTTGACTTTAATATTGTTATGTTTGCTGTCTGCAACATATTCCACTTTTAGGGAGACTATTTTATATAGGGATGATACCTTAACCCTAGAAGAGGTATATGATGTTTTACTTTTTAAAGAGAAGATAAAAAAGCTTGTTTACAATTCTGAGGCTCCTACTAAGGGTGGTGTTGTTCGAGGGAGACTACAGGAGAGAAATCCTAGTGGTGACGAAAGGGGTAGGTCAAAATCCAAGCATAGACACAAAGTCTGCAACAAATGCAAGAAGAAAGGTCACATTAAAACCGAATGCTAGAAATTACAAAAGAAAGAAGAAATGAATTCAAAGGGAAAGTAGCCTGAAAAATCTAGTGAAGCTAATGTTGTTCATAATGCATTTAGTGATGGTGAACTCGTAGTAGCTTCTGAGTGAAGGTCTAATTCTGATGAAGAATTTATTCTTGATACAACTTTTACGTTTCATGGTTTTCAACATACGAAATGGTGTCTAAAAGTGTTGTTGTGATGGAAATAACACTCCTTGTAAGGTAGCTGGCATGGGAATCGTTAGAATCTGGATGTTTGATGGTGTTGTTAGAACACTTACAGATGTGAGGCATGTCCTAGGTTTGAAAAGAAATTTAATTTCTTTGAGTACTCTGGATACCAATGGGTATAGGTACACTAATGAAGGTGGAGTTCCAAAACGTTGGAAAAGGTTCTATGGTTGTGATGAAAGGGCATAAACAATCTCTTAGTTTATATGTCTTGTAGGTTCTATAGTTGTTGGTGATGTAGATGTTACTACCTAATCTATGACTAATGGTGATGTCATGAAATTATGACATTTGCCACTTGGATATATGAGTTAAAATGGTATGGTTGTGCTTAACAAAAGAAGGGTATGGTTGAGCTTAACAAAAGGAGGATTACTTGACGAACAATGTATTAGCAAAATTGGAGATTTATGAGCATTCTATTTTTGGGCAGCATAAGAGAGTTAGATTTGGGAAAGGCATTCACAGCACAAAGGGAACACTTGATTATATACATTTTGACCTCTGGGGACCAGCTAGGGTGACTTTTAAAGGAGGCTCTAATTATATGTTGACAGTTATTGATGACTTTTCCAAAAAAAATTAGGTGTTCTTCTTGAAGAAAAAGAGTGATGTGTTTGCAACTTTCAAATAGTGGAAGACCATGATTGAAAAGCAAACACGGCGACAAGTTAAACGTCTACATACTGATAATGGTCTAGAGTCTTACTCTGATGAGTTTAATGCCTTTTGTAGTGCAAAAGGAATTCTGAGGCACTTAACAGTTCTTAGTACTCCACAACAAAATGGTGTGATAGAGCGAATGAATAGGACTTTGGTAGATAAGGTATAGTGTATGCTCTCCAATTTTGATATACCTAAGTTGTTTTGGGCTGAAGCAGCAGCTATTATGTGCTTCCTTATTAATCACTCTCTTTCGACTGCCATTAAGAAAAAGACTCCAGAAGAGGTATGGTCTAGTACTCCTGCTAATTGTTGTGATTTGAGAATTTTTAGTAGTCCTACGTATGTTTATGCTGACAATGGAAAGTTATAACCCAGATCTAGGAAGTGTATCTTTCTTAGCTACAATTTAGGTGTGAAGGGATATAAGTTATGGGATCCTGAGAGCAGTAAAGTCATTGTCAGCAGAAATGTTATTTTGATGAAACTTCCATGCTTAAGGGTTTGTATTCTAATGTTTCAGGTGATAAAGATCAACAAAGATCAAAAGTGTAGGTGGAGTTTGATATAGGGATAGAGAATACACCAAAATCTATGCCACAATCTAGTTCAGAGATAAAAGATGATATCGATACATCCACTCAGTCGCCACAACATTGTATAGCTAGAGACAAACCTAAAAGAGAAATTAAACCTCTATAGAGATATGTTAAGGCTGATTTGGCTACTTCTACTTTGAATATGGCAGAGGGTATTGAGTTTACTGAAGAACCTTCTAACTATTCAGAGGCAGTTAATTGTGACGACTCTAGCAAATGGATGATAGCTATGCAATAAGAGATGGAATCCCTTTATAAGAATGGTATTTGGGATTTAGTGAGATTACTTGAAGGTAAGAAAGCTATTCATTTCAAATGGGTATTCAAGAGAAAGGAAGGTACGTCAAGAGTTGAAGAAGTTTGGTATAAGTCTAGGCTAGTTGCTAAGGTTATAGTCGAAATTCGGGTGTAGAATTCACAGATGTGTTCTGCTTTGAAAGTTGTTTAGTGGATTTTGAGATACTTGCATAGCTCTACTGATGTTTGTTTAGAATTTAGGAGAACTAGAGATGGGAATGTTGGGTATGTGATGTGGTTCTGCAAGTACACGAGTCTCAAGTAGTATAGTATAATATTGTCCCACTGGGAGTAATTGTGTAAATACTAGGCTTGGATCACTCAATTAATTGGACTAAGCAATTGTGTAAGAATGGGGAATTTAAATTAAAAGAAACTTCAACTAGCAAAATAAATAAATAAATAAATCAAACCAATTCTAAACAAAGATGCGAATATCTCTAGTGATTAATCCGAATGGAATGTGGTAAGCTTCAAGGATGGCTCCACTTTTAGCGTTTTTCGTGGACTTTACCTGGATCAATTTATTAAGCGAATTTTGGTTGATAGAAGGTCGAGCCTAGAGTTTCTTAGATCCTTTTTCAAGGTATCAAAGAAGTATTATGCAATAATTCTAATTTACTATCGTAAACTAGCAATCAAGCATAACCCATTATGTTCTTTGCTAACCTAGTTGTCTATTATAAACTCAGTTATGTCTAAATCTAAAATTTATAAGATCACTATTTTGGAGTTCCGTTATTAATTTTTACCTATCGGTTCTTTAATTAACAACTAATGTTAAGTAATGGTTGGCCAAACACAATACCAACAAAATTAATCTCAAAACAGAGAAATCAAAACCAAGAAATTCATGCTTATGAATCAACCAAGATTTAATCCACAACAATTAGCTAAAAGTTTCAGCCCAAACGTTGAAACTGTAAGGAAACTACTCACTCATATTAGTACGAAGACCACATAAATCAAGATCAGCAAACAACATTAGAGAAACCAGATATTAAAATAGAGAATCAATAAGTTTTTGGGATCCTTGTCTCCCTTGGTGCGTGTTTCCGAGTGGTGTGTCTCCTGTAGTTGTGTAGTGCATCTGTTGTTTCTAGACCATCAGCCTCCACTGTAGATCTACTGATTTCTTCCTCGCGTGCACCCTTGATAGTCTCGTTTTTGTGGGTCTGTGTGTTTCCTTTTTAATCAATGTAGCTCTCCTCTTTACACACTACAGCCCTCTGTTGTTGTCTCCCTGCTATCTGCATTCCTCTTCCACTATCACCAGATGTAGCTCTTTTCTTGGTGGTCTGCGTGGTCAGCCCCTGCGTTCACGTTAGATGTAGCTCCCTCAGTCCACGCACTCTCCTTGTTGCGTTTTTTTCCTGTTTTTGTGTATCTCTATAGCTCCCTTCAGTCCACGCACTCTCCTTGGTGCTAGCGTTTTCATTCTTTTATTTTATTCCTCTCCTGTGTAGTGCATCTGGAGCTCCTCATGGTGTGTCTCTGTTGTGGGCGTCCTTGGTGGGGTTGCTGTAATTAAACAAAAAGCACTCCAGCTCTTATTTTTTTCTTTCCAGCTAACCTCTTTCTGTTGGTGCGTGTATTTTCGGCTGGAGCTCCTTGCTTGATGTGTTGTTTTGGTAGGGTTCCTTGTGCCTCCCAGCAGCTCACGCTCCTCTCCTTAGAGCTAGTGCGTCCCTGCATGTTGGTGGGTCTCTCCACCTTATAATGCGACATCCCCCTTAGTTGGTTGTTAGCATTAAGACAACACAGTTTTCGTGCCTTTTTGTGTAATTGGTGGTTGATTCAATAACTGCGCTTGAGGTCTAACTTTTAAATAGCCGCAGGTGGGGTATCAATCCACAATTTCACGATCCTTTTTCTGCCAGCGTTTAGCCTTGGACTTTCCTTGATTTACTTATTGTTGTGGTCTTTTACAACCAAAATCAAGTGCAATTCCTACAAATTAAACATGAATAACTATAAATGCAAATTCAGGTAAACTAAACAATTTAGCAAGAAAATATGTATAAAACCTAATGATTGCATGCAAAAACTAAGAGAAAATGCCACTCATTCTAATGAGAAAATGCATCCAACAAAAGGAATGCGCTTTCTCAACATGTTTCCCTCCCCTTTATCTTTGTTAAGGAGCAAGACTCAAATAAGCTATTTATAGGTACCTCTAGCTTTACAATTCAAAATCTTAATTGAACTGAACTAACTAAATCACACCTTATCCTTAATAGATTAAATCACACAACTAATTAGATGACACCCTCATCTAAATAAGACTTTATCCAATAAGATTTAGATACATCATAACTAACAAATTAAGATATTACATTTAATTAAGAAAGAATCACCAATATCTATAAAGAACTACAGAGTCTTCAGATGATCCTCCCGTCGATCTTTATCCAATGATGACAAGTCATCCAAACTTAAAGCCTTTCATAGCGCACTAAACTGGACCAATACTTACTCACATCAAGTCCATTAGTTATGGTCAATTTATTTGAGCACACATTAAATCCTTAAAGCTCATACATGCCTCCCTCATATGTATGACCCTATTAACTTTCAATTCAAGGTCCATCTCAAGCTATCTTTTGGTCTCACATCCAAATCATACATTTCATTGAAGATTTCTACCAATGCAGGCCAACGCTTGCCTATTCTCAAGCTTTCATTGATAATGTTTGTTTCCTTACCTATTGGTATGTCTTTGCCTTGTTCTATCATCTTGAGTGTCGAACATTGGGCAAACGTTGCCAATGCTCGCACGATTCTACAATTAGGAGTAAGAGGTCTAACAAACCACCGCTACCAAAAGAACTCGATGCCCTTATTGAAATAATATATGAGCGCTCCTTTAAATGTGGTTCTCTCGAAGACTCATTAGTTACAATTTGCATAAGCACATCACTTATTTATCATTTTCTCTCTATCAGGTTTGTCCTTGCTCTTGTTCAGATGCTCCTTTATAAGGTTTATTGTGTCCATCAAAGCTTATTAAGGTAGACTTCTTCTATTGAGTTATCTTCTCCTTCTCCTTAGTCCTTCTCGATTATAAAATTCATCTGTTCCTCACTCACCTTCCATTTTGGGCATTAATAAGCAAAGTTTGGCCCTTCACAAATGAAACAAGCAATATCTCGTCTTGTTTGTCTCTTAGACTTATATTGAAAAGATTCACCTAATTTCTCCTTGTCTTTCGTCAAGACGTTCCATATCCCACCATTCTTTTTGCCTTTATTGATCATTTAAATTGATGGTGACATTTGCAGATCCACGAAGGCACCTACAGCCACTATCGTGCTTGGGACAATGTTAAGAATATCATATCGATACTAATACCATATTTGGTTTTGGTACGATAAAGTATCGCTACTGATCAATATCGGGTACCGTTTAAAATAATTTTTAAAAATATATAAAATAACTAAAATTTTTAAAATTACAAAATAATTCTTCTCTAATTTAAGATAAATATCTTCTCTCTAATTTTTAATTTTATTTTGTGAGCACTATTGTTATATCTTAATACAGATTAATAATTTTCCCACATAATATATTAGTTAAAAATGTATATTTCATAATTATAATAAATCAAAATTAGAGAAAATTTATATAGTTATCTTATGAACAAATAGAAATGCTAGATAAGTTTTCAATGTGCCTCTCACTATTCTATCTAAGCATTTACTACTACTTTTAAACAAAACAAAAGTACGGTTGATATAACATGTATCCCAAATATTACTACATCTCTTATGTTCCACACATTTAGACTTATTTATTTTCGTATTGTTTCATAATTTTATTCACTCTTGCATTATCTTGATATCCTCTATTGTCCCAAGAAAAACATATGTTGAGTATTCTAAGCAATTGTTTGTTGTTTGAATAAAGAAGTAACAACGTGCCAATGCAGAAAGGAGAGGCAGCAGCACAGAGAAGCCACAGTTAGCCTACAACGAAGAAGAAGCAGCACGCAAAAAGCACACAATAGAGAAGCTTGGAAGCAACAAGTCCTATCAAAGAAGTAGATGGAGTGATGGAAGAAGAAGCAATGTAGTGATGAAGGCACGACAACAAAAGAGAGGAGGGTAACACTGAAAAATAGCAATGAGGTTTGGTTTGTATTTGAGTGAGTGAGATGCAGGGTGGATAGGCGGTAGAAGGTGATTGAGAGATAGATTAGAGTTTTTCTTTCTTTTTGATCCTCAAAATTTTAAAATTTGTAAAAATTACCAATATTTTTTTAGTATTCTTGATACCAGTTGGTATCAATTGGTACCAAGCAAAATTGTTGGTACCAATCAATACTAACATATATTACAGATTACAAAATTTTTGTACTATTTTCTGATCAGTATAATGGATACCAAATGTTACCGACCAGTATGGTATAAAATTCATAATTATGCCTTGGGAAGTCTTTTACATTCTACCTTCGAAGCTCTATTTGTTCCTAATCTTGTAAGTCACTTATGAAGTTGAACAACTTGTCTTCCTCAGACATGTTTTGCACGTCTAATATCAAAGATATGAATTTTGTCACATAATCTCGTACCAAGGCATCTTGCTTCAAACGCTTCAAAGCTTCACTCGTGAACCATGAAATGTCATTGAGGAGGAACTGGTCTGTTAGCTCCTTTTTTATTTTCTCCCAAGTGTCCATGAAAGGTTTACCCATATTGATGTCAATGGAGCTTCTCGTTCTTCACCATATCTTTGCATTCTCCACCATATAAATAGTTATGATTGACACCTTCTCTAAATTGGACACCTTAGTTATTGTAAAATATTGCTCCATATCCCATAAAAAGTTTTCGAGTTCCTTGGCACTTCGCTTGCTATCAAAACTTGGGGCTCTCGTTCCTCACCAAAGTACTTTCGACATACCTAACATCTTGCATTACAACGATATACCTTAGGATTATGATCTCTAATCTAAAGTCCTCTTGTGCTTTCATCAAGTCTGCTATTTGATTGCACCTCCAAATTCTAGAACCGAGATGACTAGGAAGTGACCTCTTCCTACCCTTGAGGAATTGACCTTATAAGTGCCTTCACTCTGTTGACATGCTTTGTCAAATTGCTGCCGCCTGCCATATTGATATTTTGGCTCTGACACTAGTTATTACAAAGGTCTTCTAAGGACAAAACTTGTACCAAAGTTGTACCTACTCTTTTTCATAATAATCTTACTTAGATCCATTTAAGCAAAACTTAGCTTCCCATGTGAACGTTGACCAACTAACTTGTTCTAAAAAACTTTACGAACCTTGTAGTGTTTAACTCTCACAATCTTATAAGAATACAACGTAAACAATGGATAATCAAAGGCAACAAAAAACATATAAGATATATGGTAAAAGCTTATCTTTATTACTTCCTTAAAAGTATACAAAAGAATGCTCTCTCTCAATGTGTTTTCCTCTTCTCTATATCTATTAAGGAGCAAGGCTCAAATAAGTTATTTATATGTACCTCTAGCTTTACAGTTCAAAATCCTAATTGAATTGAACTAATTAGATCTCATCTCATCCTTATCAAATCAATTAGATGACACTCTCATATAAATAGGACTCTATCTAATAAGATAGCTACATCATAACTGACAAGATAAGAGATTACATTTAGTTAAGAAAAATACATCCATATCCATAAAGAACACCACTATCTTCATATGATCCTCCCATAATCTTTATCTTTTAGAGCTTTACCCATATAAAGTCTATTAGTCATGGTCTATTTATTTGAGTGCATGTTAAGTCCTTAGAGCTCTCACATGCCTCCCTCTTTTGTGTGACCTATCTAACCTTCAACCTAAGGTCTATTTCAAGCTATCTTTCGATCTTGCATCTCATCGAAAATTTTCGTTAATATGTATCAATGCATTCTAACACTTGCCTACTCTCGTGCTTTCATCAACAATGGACTCGTTTGGTGAATAGCGTATCAACCAAAAATGAGTTGATTGACTATGTTAAAAAATTATTTATTGTGTTTGGTAATTAGCTGAACCCAATCAGTTGATTTTCATAAAGCTCAAGAGGACCAGCGTTTGCGTTCAGCGGATCAAAACTGACGAATGTGCCATCTTAAGAAAACCCAGGTCAAAGGAGGTGTTGATTCTAGAAAATTCATGGGTTTGCTTGTGGTTGGCTAAATGACCGTGTGCGAAGTTCGATAGCCAGTTGCGGCAAAAAAAGTTGCTCCCTTTCCTTCTTTAATTAGATTTTTTATGTCGTTTTCTGTGTTGCCTAATCTACTATTTTAAAAACCCTCTTTGCACAATTTAAAACTTGGTTCGAGTTATGTCTACATTTGGGTGTTGTTTGCTGGCATTGGTGAGGCAGAAGGATGGCAGTTGAAATTGGCTATAAAGGAAGCAGTAACGTGGGAAGCAGTTAGGCAGAGACGAATAGTAGACATGGACCACTTGTTAATTTATCCTATCAATGAATAGTACATAAACATAAGAAGATGGCAATGAAGAAGAAGAAGCAGGTTTTGTTTGTTTTTAATATTTTAAATACTTCATTCCAATTAAATGAGTTTAATAGAAGTTAAGCAAGTTTAAATTACTAATAATTTTGAAAAGGTGTTTTTAATTGTTTGAAAATTGTTTTCAAGGGTTAATTTTATTAGGAATGCTTTAGAAGTTAATTTAATGTTTCAAGATGTTGAATTATTAAATTATATTAATCATCAAATCAATTCCAAACTTATCATAATTATTTTTCTTAATTTGATTAAGATTAATAATTATATTGATTCTTAATTAATTTTAGAAAAGTAGTTTCTAAAATTAGAATTAATTATTTTCAATTAGATTGAAATTAATTAATTAGATAAGTTGTTTTTAAAATTAGAATTAATTATTTTCAATTAAATTGAAATTAATTAATTGGACTTCTTGAAATGAAGAAAATGTTTTCTTAAATAATTAAGAAAGTCGTTTCTTAATTAAATTTATTTATTTCAATTTTATTGAGATAAATTAAATTCCTAGTAATTTTATTTGTTGTTATCATCATCAACATCATTATTATTATTATTAAATATTCTATATTTTTTATTAAACTTATAAACTTAATTTTTATAGAATTAAATATCTAAAATTTAAATTCCCATAAGAATATTCAACGAAATACTAAGATATATAATATTCATACCCTTATAATTTTTTTAAAGTCATATCTTTATAAGTCATCTTACATATAAACAACTAACACGAAACAACTAATTTTATCAAACATCTCTAACAAATAACTAATGCAATCCGTTGGTCAAATCAACTGATAGAATCAACTATCAGCTAACAATTAATGCAATCGGTTGTTTGTCAAACAGAGTCAATGTCTGTTTTCTTTGTCAACTTGTAAGTCTTTGCATTATTTTATTATCCCGATTATTAAACATCGACTAAAGGTTGCCAATAGTCGCACGATTCCCAATTAGGACTTAAAGATCTAATAGCATATGAAGAGTTATTAGCTTCAAACATACATAGTCCAAAAATAGTTGTTACATAAATTTCAAAACAAAATATACCAAAATTTATCTATCAAGTCTCTCTCTCTTATTTTTTTAATGTAATTATTGTTTCTTTTCAAACTCTACTTTTTGATTATTATTGGTATTACATTGTCAATCTTGACACCTTATTATCATGTTCACTGTACCATTTTTGATATTAAGCGTGAACGAAGGATTAAAGGTTAAGAATTCAAAACAATGAAGGAAGCATTTATGCAATCAGATGAAAGAACTGGAACGAGAGATGCAAATAGTTAACTTAAAATGTAAGAAACTTAGGCAAAAGAAGGAAAGGAAGTAAGGGAGCTCAAGGAGCTGTTCCAACAGTAAGTAACATTTCATAAGTCCTAAAGTTCAATTGCTATTAAAGCATCCTAATAATTAATAGTTAATTCGACATCTCCATTAGGGAAGCTTCCTTATGTTGGTCCGAAAAGACTGGGCATGGTTGAATTTCTTGTAGTTGACGGTGATCATGTCCATAACTAGATTTACAAAGCATAGCAGTTCTTTAACGTGGATAGAACCTCATTTGAATTAAGGGTCAAGATAAAAACAATTTATTTGGAAGGAAGGACGCTGTATTGATACCAATTGTATGTGTGACATTGTTTAAGAAATAAGGAGCTTAGACGGAGAGAATACACCATTGATTTAACGATTAGGAGGAGATATCAAAGATTTGAGACAAACTAGTTATGTAGGTGAATGTTGCACTTTCTTGAAAAGTACACAAATTCGTGAGTCTTAGTCTTTTCTTAAAGGGGTCAAAGCTTGAGCTAGATACCTATTAATTTGTTAAATCCCAAGTCATTACAATAAGCTTATATGTTAGTAAAGGAACAAGAGACCACAGATACAATATATATATTATCCCTCGAGCAGCGTTGAATCCCTATAATCTTTCACTTGTTTAACCTCTAATAATAGTTTCAGCTAATAGCATTACATCAGTGACCATTGAACCTCGCCCTTCTACTTTATTATCTTCATCATCTATTGCTACTCAAATATCCCAATAAAACTATGTGAGGATAACAAATACAATTCACAAGAAGTTTAAAGGCATTTGTTTTTGATGTGATAAAAAATATGCACCTGAGTATGAATGTTAAAAGAAACAATAAAATTTATTTGTGCTCGGGATGAAGAGGAAGAGGCTTAGAAGCAAGTAGTAGGTAGTTTAACAAAAGTGAAATCATCTTACCAACCTTTGATTCCTGTACAAGCAATGTCTTGAGTGTTTAATGGAATTTTTTATACAAATGGTGGTTGTTGGATACCATAAAGGGATTAAGGGAGACCTCTCCATATTTTTATTCACAATGACTGACATTACCCACAATTTTGTTGATATTACTTTTGGTAATAGATCAACCATGAATTGATAGAGAACTACAACCATGAATCCAAACATCTTCCACTCTTCCCGCAGATCTCGTGGCTATAACAATTTTGGACGAGAGACTCGTCAAGTGAGACATCAAAACAATTAGCCAATTACACAAGTTTTGATGCAGTAGTTTAAGTGTCGGTCCTCAAGAAGCAGCGTACGATTCACGATTACACCTGAGAGAAAGACGATGTTAGTGAATCAGACGATTGTCTTATGGTACCTTATTATTAAATAAATAACGTTGTTACGCAGCTCATGATCAGTGTTATAAGGAGCCAAATCTCTTCCCTTTTTACTTTCTGTGCGATTCTTGTTTCGTCCTGAACTTCATTTTCGGGTTTACCACAACTCAAATTCTTAATGGGATTACCATTCTTGTACATCTTTCGATTTGCTGATGTAATTAGAATCTTCTATTTGTTCCTTGGTTTAATAAAGAAAGGCACGGATTAATAAAACACGAAATATCAATTGATTTGCAACGTTTTTATGTTCAGGGTGGCTTTTTCTGGTAAGATAGACAATCATGGCTCCCGAATGAACAAGAAAGTTCAGCAGACCCACGTAATACAAATGCTGTAGTTAGAAGCAAACTTACTTCACTATAATACCATCCACAGCTTTAAACTTCTTGGAGAATTGCCAATAAAATTTTCATCTGGGTGCGTGCTCTATTTTGTCTGGAGAAACGTAACCAACCAGAGAATTATGATATACTAAAACCACAATTGATCTTTTGCCTAGTGTCAAATTGTCAAGTTCTTCAAAAAAAGAATGGATTTCATTGGATCAACACCAATTGATGTCACAATCTGCCAAAGATATTGTAAATCTATAATTTTATGTAATCCGGTTTCAGAGTAATTGAAATGGTGAGAGAGGAGATAAATAAAAGATGTGCATATAGATTCATACGATGAACCGTATTACTTTGCTGGTTTTGGCCTGCAATCCATTTTTTTTACAAGAAAAATAGAGTATTTAATCCCTGAAACTATGAGTGAGACACAGGGAGAGGACCTTCAATGTTCTGACATTTTGCACCCTAAGAAGTTTTAAGGCAAATATTACAAGTGAAAAACCCTGACCAGAGCAAAGTAACTAAGGAAGATAAGTTGAAGAGCAGACCCATCGTGATCCAATGAACCCAATCCATTTAGGTATACATGGATCGCAACAGGCAAGACTCAGCATCTGATTTGTAGTCTGTAGTCTGTCAGCATATAATGAAACCAATCAACTCTGAACTTGGAATTTTCACTCTCAACTAATTCTGTATCTGCATAAAGTGAAATTTCTTACATCTGAAGAAAAAGGGCATGTATGCATTTAAAGTGAACTCACCACACAGTGTACCTCTATCTATCCTGCTTCCAACCTCCCAATCTGGTTCCAGGGTCGTAGTTCGTGAACAGCCTGAACTCATTTCCGAGTTTGCTCGAGTGTTGGGGCCTAAAACCACATGGGTGCAAACCCAATAACTCAGCAGCCCTATCCATTTGCACCTCTCCTACAATTTATCAACATTTGTATCCTTATTATTCTCAAAAAAAAAAAAAAAAATTTGTATCCTTATCACCATGTTGCTCATTTCTATTAACAAAATTGAACCCAATAATCTTAATGACAGAAATAGAAAAGAATATGCAGAAAGATACCTGTGAGTAGAATCAAGTAGGGTTTTTCTCGCGTAGCAAGAAACTTCACTGTTTGAACGACCTTTTCCAAACATTCCTTACTCTGCCTCCACCATCCATTAAAATCAGACAAACAACTTGAGATCAAGTGAATCAATAAGGAAGCACAACAAATTTACCAAACAAATCCCAAAATCAACGGACCAGATACGGAGGATCAGCAACAACAATTTGGAACCCATGCTTGAACTCGCAAGGCAAATCGTCTGGTCGATTGTAATCGTAGAAAGTGAAATTGCTGCCGTATTGCTCAAATCTCTTGTCGTATTCAAGCAATTGCACACTCACATCTGGATTGACTTTCTACCAAAACAAACCAAACTCATTAATTATATAAAACAAATAATAATTCAATTAAATTCATTCTCTTCATTCTGCACCTTGATATAAGCATAGAGAGTGGGGCAAGCAATGCAAGCGACGCGACGGCGAAGACTGGAGGAGTCTGTGTTATCAAAATCGCACACTAAAGCGATGACCTCTTGCGCTACAGTCTCTGCCGTTAGAGGATCGTACCAGAACTGACTAAGCCTCCAGTCCTCCGCCACCAAACACACTTTCTCACCGACTTCTTCTTCTTCGTCGTCGTGGGCCACTGTCCGGTTCTGTTCTTCCACGAATTCTTTGAGAGCCGCTAGGGCGTGCGAGCTGAGCGTCGGAGGATCATCGTCGTCGCCGCGTTCGTTATAAGTGTATTGGGAGATTGTTTTAGGCTGCTCTTCTCCTTGCATTTCGTCGGGGTGGTGGTGGTTGGCTTAAGTGCCGCGTGAACGACAGCTTAGTAGGGTTACAGTGATCGGTGACACGACAATCGAAGAGGTCGAGTCGCGTCTGGGGGACGTGTTTGCTTATGCTACTATGCCAGTGGCTCCCATATAGTAATAATTTTTAGGTACATGCTAATCATCCTAGAATTTCTTTCTATTGAAAGGAAGAACTTAAACGAGATGGGACACATTAACGGGTTCAAAGGATAAACATTTGAAAATTTTGCCAATACAAAATTAGAATTGTATAAGTTAATGTAGAAAACTATTTTTATCTATAATTGTTCATCTAATACTTTTTAGATTAATTAATATTTAAATAATATTATATATTTGGATCTTATTAGTATTGTGAATTTTTATAGTTATTTATCTAATTTAATTTTATTGCAAATTGTGATTAATATTTTATTTAAGTTATTATAAGATGTTATATTTTTATTTCCTTACACCTTCATAAATTTATTTTATTTTAATAAATAATCAATACAATTTGTTTTTATTTTATTAAAATAAATAATTTATAAATTAATATTAACGTTAAATTTATTTTATTTATTAAATTAAATTAAATATATTTTGAAGATATTTTAAATTTAATTATATTTATTAATAATTATTAAAACAATTTACTTTAATTTAATTACAAAAATTAAATTAAATTATTTATAATTTTAATTAATTAAATATAATATACATTAAATTATTCATAATTCTTGTTAATAATTAATATATTAAATAATTAAATAACATATATTTAGTTGATAATAAATCAAATTATGAAAACACAAACAGATATAGAAAACAAAAACTACCTTTTGTGGTTTCTATAAATTTTGAAAATCGGAAGAAATCAAAACAAAAAACAGAAGCTAAAAATTTAAACAATTTTTTTAAAATTTGAAAACGAAAACATAAAATAAAAAACATAAAGCAGAAACATATAGGCCCAGATTTATCCTTTACTTTATTTTATTGGTAAAGTTGTTATGATTTAGATTTTGGATGTTGGGTCGATTCAACCAACTTTTTGTTATGGCAATCACAGTTGATAACATTTCTTAATAGTTATGATCTTGAAAAGCATATTGATGGTACCTTACAGTACCACCCTAAGTGAATAATGATACTTAATTCAGTCTTAAATTCCTAGTTACGTCAAGATCAACTATTCTCAATTGGATCATTGGTTATATGATAGAAAGTCTTGTACTATAAGTCGTTGGTGTCATTAATGCTAAAGACGCATGGTTGGAATTGATAACCACTTATGCAACTGGTTCCAAAGCATAAATATGAACTCTCAAGTCCAAGTTTTATTGATTGAATAGGGAGATGAGTGAAGTTATTACTCCATATATGCAATGAGCAAAAATCATGTATGATCAAATTGTAGCTCTAATCTTGTTCTAAAAGAAAACTTAGTTCAAGTCATTATTAATAGCTTGGGACCTGTTTGTAGGCCATTTATAAGATCAATAGAAAATCAATTAAATGTTGTCTCTTTTGATGATCTTTTTGGCCTTTTATTAAGTGAAGAATAAATTCTTTTAAGTGACAATTTAATCAAAGAATCCATTTAACCAATAACTCACTTAACAAGGATGAGGAAGATTCATCAATAACTTTCAACAATCCTTATCCAATAATTTTAAGTTGAATCATGCCTTAATTGAAGGATATTCCACCAATCTTTCCCTCTTTTATTGTTATAACTACCATGGCAATAGTTATGTAGCCTAACAATATCTTTTCCTAAGATCAAGAAGCAGTAAAAATCACTAATTGCCTTAACCAAACTCTATAGTGAAAATATCTACATCCTCATTTCAAATGATCAACTGTAATAGCCTGTTATCAAGGCTTACTGAGGGTTAGAGTCTTATATTAAGGCATATGAGATATATTGTTATGAGGTGCATTTCATTCACATGCATAGTACTTACGTACATACACAAATTATGATTTAGAAACATTGCAATGATAGTATATGCTCTCCACTGACATGTTCCGGGGTATGAAAGATTTTAAATGATCAAAATGTAATTGTGTATTGAATATGTCTCAAATTGTGGTTTGATGGACTATAATGATTAACTTGGGATCTATTGTTACAATTAGGCGATTAATGAAGTGATATATGCATCTAGTCTAGAAATGGCAAGATAAATTGATACATGAAAATTTAGGTTGGTTAGGCCTATGGAATGGTGACATGTGACACTAGAAATGAGTGACAAATAGCTAACTAATTGGTTGATAAATGGTTAGAACAAATGAGTGACAAAATGGTGGTGTAGTTGAGTGACAAATGGACCAAATATTAAGTGACAGTTGGTGGTTAAAGGATGAAACATATGGCTTGGATCTTATGTTGGGCCCGTTTCCGGAACCCAACTCTTAAACGGAACCATGTGACGTGAACGTATTCCAATGAGGTCTCCTTAACCATCATCGATTTTTTTTTCATAACTTCCCAATCATTTTCCTCACAATTTGTCCAATGGTGTGCCCACATAAATTAATCACCATATTCGAACTCATTTCTCCTATTTGTG
>JAOSBK010000005.1:39110127-39122605 GCA_027568895.1 Erythroxylum shatona | reverse complement strand
ATTTGAAATTTATATATTTTGAAGATAATTTAATAATATATATTTAGTTAACAGAAATTATATTATAAAACAAAAAAAAAAGATCATGATTTTTATAATTTTTGAAAATAGAAAGAAACAAAACTAAAACCGAAATAAAAAAAATTTCAAATGAGTGGGGGTTGAACTCAAAAGAGCAACAGATTTTGTAGTTGAATTCACGTGAATTAAGCCATGAATTCAATTTACAAAGAGAGTGGAGATTAAACCTACACATAAATTCAATTCGTAGCTTTTTTTTTTTTTCCAAACAGTTAAATTGAATTCAATCCCACGGCGTTCCAAAGAGGCTGTTAAAGAATTGTTGCAAGCTGGAGCTTCTGTTTGGTCTTCATCCTTGGTTGGTTATTTTTGGAGCAAGTGTCCAGCCTTTCCTTTGGTAAAAATATGGGCTGAAGCTCGATGGAGTAAGAAAAGCTTGGAAAAGATAATGCTCATGGAAGATGGAAATATCTTATTTAGGTTATATTCAGATCAACATCTGATGGAAGTTATGGAATCTGGTCCTGGGCACGTCGGACGCCAACCCTTATTTTTGCAAAAATGGCAATCAGGTCTAGACTGTGACAAAGGTAGTATTGATGCCTTCCCTATCTGCAATTTCATAATATTCCTTTAGAATTCTGGAGACGAAGGTAGTATTGAGGCCTTCCCTATCTGGGTTCAATTTCATAATATTCTTTTAGAATTCTGGAGACTTGAACGACTAAGCTACTTAGCTAGTTCTTTGGGAAAGTCACTTTGTATGGACTCCCAAACTGCCAGTATAGAGAGGATATGTTATGCCAAAATCTACATCAAGGTTAATACATTGTTGATTTACCTGATAAACTTCCTATACTTAAGTTGGATGAAGCTGGGGAGTTACAACGTGTGGAATCCCTCTAACTTATCCTTGGAAACCTTGTCCTACTAACAAACAGTGGAGAGCCACTGGTAAACTTTCAAAACTAGTTGGTCTAAGGAACTCCTTGCTACAAAACCTACTCCACTTGAGCTAATTTAGAACGATATGCCACTCTATAGGGAACAAAAGGGAAAGGACACTACTGAGTTAGGTGAACAACCCACTAGCTTCCCTAAAGCCAACAGAACATCTAATCTCTCAGTAAAATGACCAGCGGCTAAAGCAAGCTGCAAAATAGAAAAAAACCACAATTCAAATCAGTTGGACATTTCTCCTACCCGTAAGGAGCATACAGATGAGTAACCACTAGAAATCCTGTGAGTCTCTATCCCTCTGATCCTTCAAATAGTCTTCAAGATGCAACTTTTAGCTGTAGACTAAAATCAACTAATTCTCTTGAATTTGGAGCAATCTGCTAACCTAGTTGATCAGGGATGGTCGACTGCTTTTGCATCCACTGTTAGCTCTAGAAGAAGATCAACTAGAAGGAAGAATAAGATTAATTCTCGACGGGATTCTCCTCCCTGATGATACTTATCTAAAATGTTAGAGGGTTTAATGACAATCACAAGCAAGCTATTGTCAAAGATCTAATTTTGACAAAAAAGACCTTGTATGGTCGGACTATTAGAAACCAAAACCAGAGCTCCACAACTTTTGAAGGTCTCGAAATTTTTGGGTGTTTATTGCTCTATTTGTACTAATATATCTACTCACTAAAATGGTGGAATTCTTTGCTTTACCATACTACAAAAATCTCAGTTTAAGTGTAAGGAGAAAGTGCTCAACATTTGCATTTATCATGCCTCCTCTACAGATCTAATACAAGATTTGCAGTCTCCATCCTTTATGCTTTTAACTGCTAATTCCAACAGGGCTTTACTATGGAACTCTGTACAAAAATTATAGCCTAATACCTCATATCTTTGATTAGCCATTGGGGATTTCAACTTTATCAAAACTAACTTAGAATATGAGGTTGGTTGGTGGTTCAAATCTATTTCAGGCAGGGAACTTGAATCTTTTCTACACAAGGTTAAATTAACATACCTCAGATTTAATGGTCATTTCCTTACCTGGACTAACAAACAACAAAGTCTTTATTTGATTAAAAAAAATTTGGATAGAGGAATGGTTAATCCGACTTAGCTGTCTACTTTCCCTCAATCCTTTGCTTACTTTGGCGATAATCTTTTATCTAATCACTCCTACATATTGATCCAAAATTTGATCCCTTTTGTCCCCAGAGGAGCCCTATTCAGAATTTTCAACAGTCTTACCAAATAAGCGAGTTTCTTGGATCTAGTTAGGGACTACTAGCACATCCATATTGAGGGCTATAAATCTTATCAGCTAATGTAGAAGTTGCGAAGAGTATAAACAACTCTTAAGATCTTCTCCTCTAATAATATCATATATGTCCAAGATTGTAAAATTAGGATGCAAAGGGCTCAGGAGGACTGCCACTAACACCGTCATAACTCCCAGCTGAGGAATATTAAAATTTAGAGGGTCTTGGAATATCAGCAAGCTCTCCAATTGCACCAATCAATACTTCAGTAGAAGGTCAGGATTGCGTGGTTGAAGGAAGGTGATCAAAACTCCAAATTTTTTCACACTTCTTTACTTGCAAGGAGAAATACCAACATAATTGTGCAACTTCTTGATAAGCAAGGTGTCTTTCGTTCAACCCAACCCACCCTCCTAAATATCACTAGAGACTTCTTTGATCAATTGATGGGTATCTCACATCAATCCGGTCAACCCCTTGATATGAAAAGATTCTTCAATAACCCTCTTACTTAAGACAAGGACTTATTAATGACCACTTTTTCATATACTGACATCAAAGAAGTCCTCTTCTCTCTGAGTCCCTCAAAGGCTCCTGGGTTAGATGGCTTTACCGCTCACTTCTTCCAACGAACCTGGAATGTTATTGGTGAACTCCTCACTCAAACTATTCTGGAAACCTTATCTTCTTGCTAAATGCTGAGAGAGACAACCATACCTTTGTTTTCCTTGTTCCTAAAAAGTTAAATCCCTCTTCTTTGACTAATTACCAACTTATATCTTATTGCAATACCCTTTACAAGGTTATAGCTAAGCTTTTGGCCAAAAGATTGAAACAAGTTCGATAGGAGACAATCTGCCTAACTTAAGGGCCTTTCTTTAAAGGCAGAACAATTAGTGATAACATTCTACTCATGCAAGAACTCCTTAAAGACTACCAGAATGGCAAGAACCTGAAAAGTTGCATTTGGAAAATCAATTTTTGTAAAGCATTTGACACGGTCAGCCTGGCAGTTCATTAAAGCATGCCTTGACGCTCTGGACTTCCCTCTGCAATTTAAGAATTTGATTATGATATGCCTTCAGACCTTATTAATAAGAATTCTTGTCAACAGTGTCCCCACCAAACCTTTGCAATGTGCCTGAGGGATCAGACAAGGGGATCCCCCTCCCCATATATCTTCACACTGATTATGGAAGGACTGTCAAGAATGCTCGACAAGCTCACACTTCATAATGGAAAACTCTGTTATCACCATGAATGTAGATCCCTCAAACTCGCACACTTAATGTTCACTAATGATCTATTGCTACTATCCACGTTTGATCTTTTCTCTATCCACATCCTCAAGGATATTTTAAGCCGATTCTCTAGCTAATTTGTATTGCAAATAAACACTAAGAAAAGCTGCTTTTTAATGCTCTTCAGATGTTAACAATTTTTCTAAGCAAGCGCGATCCCTAGGCTTGGCACTTTATACTCCTCCATTCAAATACTTGGGTGTTCCCATATCTTATTCAAAGCTCACCTACAGAGACTGCATTCCCCTTCTAGAGAAATACCGATCCAAAATTCTAGTATGACAAAACTGATTTCTCTCTATGGTTGTTAGGGTCACTTTTATACTTCTGTTCTAACAATCTACACATTCATTGGATCAACCACTTGATACTTCCAAGAAGAGTGATTAAGGAGCTAGAATGAACTATAAAAGCCTCTCTATGGTCTAGTTCTATGGATAATTCTAAGAAAGCTAAAGTGAAATGGGAGGAGGTGACAATTCCAAAAGCGCATAGGGGGTGAGGCCTAATCTCTACCAATCTTATGTAGAAAGTTCTTTGTAAGAAAATCTAGAGGCTCTATACTGACAAAAATGCCATATGAATTAAGTGGATCCACCAAGATGACTTGCATTCCACAATTTCTAGCATCTCCCAGAGCTCAAGGGGTGTTTTTGGGTTTTCAATCACATGCTCAAGATCAGAGACCTCATCTACCCTTTTGTTCTTCATAAACTGGGCAATGGACATAAGATTTCGATATGGTTTGATAACTGGACAGAGTTCAGTCCTCCAATCCAACGAGATGACTTAGCACATCTCAGACGAAGGATCCCTCTCAATGCTAAAGTTTCTTTGCTCATTTCAGAGGGACAATGGACAGGTAACTTTAGAGGCTTCAATCGTCTCTATCAATACTTTCCCTAGAATGACTAACACTAGCCATGTGGATAAAATTGTCTAGAAACCTCATCCTAGAGGAATTTTTACAAACAAATCTTGTTATCACAGCCTTCGAGCCGAATCACACACAATTCCTTGGTACAAGCTTCTTTAGAAGGAAAGCCTTAGCTACATGCCTCTATGATTACTTGGCTCGCAATTAAAAACCAATTAAGCCCCAGAGATAGATGGTATGGGAATTTGATCTTATTTATGACTTGTGCAAAACACGTGCAGAAGATAAGAACCACCTATTCTTCACATGTATGTACTCTAAATCTATATGGACTTAACTGCTTAATCATCTAGGTGATTTCTGCAACTCCTACGACTAGGCTACTATGCTAAATTGGCTCATTAGTGTTTCTAAACGATGGAAGCAGGACCCCTCACTAATTTCAACAGCTTTTACCCTCACCATTTACAACATCCGGAGGGAGAGGAATCGAAGGTTATACAGACAGGAACACACTTGTAAATACCAACTTGAAGTGAATATCACCAATGAGATCAAAGCTCTCGTAATAGCAAAAGATGCAGTTCTGAACTTAAATCTAGCTGGAATTTATAACTCACTTCTTTTGCCATAATTTTTGTGTATTGCCATTGAAATGTAATTTTTTGGACTACCTGGTAGTGACCTCATTGTAATGTTGTCTATAGTTTGAAAACAGTTAATGATATTTCCTTTCAATTTAAAAAAAATTGTAGTATTAATTGGTACAACTGATAAAATTCTTAATGACTTGAAATAAAAATTATTATGTTGATGATCTTATACCAAATTAAGAAGAATCAATAAAAATTAATAACTTTTTTTCCTAATTCAAAATATTAGCATGTACAAAAGGTATTTGAATTATTTTAATAAAGCTCTTTTAAAAATTTTATTTACTATAATTTATTCTTCAATTATTTATATATGGACTTAAATATATTGTGCAAGATTTTCAAGTAACACTAAATGGCTAAATCTCCACTTCGGTCCTCCACCTGATAAGTCTTTGGGGTAAACCATCACTTCTCGGTTGCGCGCCAAAATTTAATTTCTTATGTAAATCAAAATCTTATCAAAATTATGTATAACTTTAAAGGGCATTAATTATTATTGAGAAAAAACAATATCTTATAAGACAACAAAACAAACTGACTATTCATGCAACTCCAACTATATATGTCCATAATAATCATCCATTAATCTTAAGCTTTGACCTTCTTAGACAAGACATCAAATAAGTAAATTGCAGCTCCATGAACCATGCAATTTATTCAAAGAACAAAACACGAAAACACTAGATTTGCTCTGCAACTTGCAACTTCCCCCAGAAAATAACAATTTTTTTTTGTTGCCTACGAGGTGTCTTAGGAGGGTTCCAACTATGAGAAGATACCTTTAAGCTATCCATACTCAGACTAATCCTCGCTCGAGCCAAGTAGGTTCCTTGTGGGAGGTAAAGCTTTGACCTCAAATTTTAAACGGCTGCATATATAAAGAGAGTTCGAACTCACGACCTCACTTAAGCCAAGAGGGCTCCTTACCAACTCACCTTAATTATCAAGACACATTACTGCGATTCAAAGTCTGAGTAGCATCAAGTTGTCGTCCTGCGTCACTTCCACTTCCAAACAAGTCTAATGCGGGTGGTCTTTGCTGCCTGCTACCACTTCCGCCGGAGCCATCTTTGCCAATCTGGCTGGATGGAGGCAGTTGGGTCGCTGTCCCGGCAAGATCGATTGCGTCGCCCCCATCTGGCCCTGCAGAACTGATATTGCTAATATTTCCTCCTCCATGGTAAGGTAATCCTCCTATTCCAATAATGTTAGAATTGCCAGCAGCAGCACTAACAACTGGAATGTTTCCGCCAAACAAACTTGGCCCTACTAAACCGATATTGCTGCTGCTGCCTCCGGCAAAGCCAAGAGGTGTTCCTCCTAGACCAGTAATGTTAGGGACAACATAGTACCTCAGGCCACGATCAAGTCCACAGCCATAGCTACTACCTCCGACTTCATATGTCCTGCAGAACTCCATGCCACTTCCGCCTGTAGCGGCTATCTCCAATGGGTTAGGGTTTTCTGCAGCCACATGCTGACCCATTAGCATATCGGAAACTTCTTGATGTCGTAAGCGCACAATCCTAGCCCTTATTTCTTGTAGTTTTTGTTCTACCAACTTGGAAGCAGTTATTTGATCAACTAACTCCAAACCTTCAATGCCATTGACGTGAATTTGATGCATTAAATAATCAATCTCCATGGCATAGTTGGTTTCTTGGAGTTTCCGGGACTTCTCACACATCTTTTGAACTCTCCCTCTGAGGTAGCTTTCCTGATTCTCCATTTTCTTGCTACGCTCTATTTCGGGGATGCTCTGGTACTCGTTCAGTAGTTGTCGCACATCATCGTTCGATGGCCACAATTTAGGTTCATTATCACGCGGGCTGAATATGATAAGTAGCGCCCTGACATCACAAAGAGTACTTAATTCACTAACCATTTTCACTAAGCTACCTCTTCTTTTCGTAAAACTACTATTCCTGGCACGATCATTAACAATCCGGGAAATTTGTATCCTCCTTTTTACCATGACTTTAGCTTCTGTAGTGTCTTTATTTTTTCCTTGTTCTTTGAACTTGCGAGAGGATGTTTATATGGTTTGTTTAAGGGAGACAAATTTGGAATGCTTTAATTTCACTTGGATGAAAATAGAAAGCAAGCTGGGGAGAGTTTGCGGATATTCTCAATTCCAAAATTAGCTTAGTTAATTCGTGAAGACTTATAAATGTTGTCTCATCTTGGTAAGAAAATTCGTCTTCGCAATTAATTTCTTGGTTATGTATGATAAATTCAGTCTTTATTATCCAATATTAGTTTAGGATTAGTACTAATAAAGATATATATATATATGTCATTATTAGCATAAATATGTTATTATGATATATTAGTTTATAAAAGTTCCCTAAGTGGAATAGAACTAGTATGTGAGAATGAAAGAGTTTGGACTATAAAATGGTGGCATAATAATCTTTCTCTTAATGGCGTTTGGGTTTTTTTTTTCCATATTTAGGATAATTAAAAGAATTTTAAAATATTTATCAGATCGGTATTAAAATTTTATAATTCATGAAAAAAAAATTTATATTTAAAAGTTGTAACTCATTATGTAAGTTAATATATGTATTAACGCATCATATGATAGGTGCCTCATAAGAATGTACAAAAATTAGTTACATTTAATTTGTATTTATTCAAATTATTAGCTTTTAATTTTATTTAAATTTAAATTAGTTTGACGAAGATTTATATATTTATTTAAATATTTAAATAAAAATCATTATTGGTCGTATGATTATAAAGTTCCATCACTCATAAATGTAGCTAGATATCGAGTTTAACTGAATAATAACAGGGGGTTAACTGCAGCACTTTAACATAAGAAATATACTCTGCATAGGCCATGATCAAAACTCTCATCGTTGAAGCTGTCGAAGATTTTGAATTACTGAGCTTCATCAACTGACTTATTTATTATTTTTCATAAACTGGAAATGGCAATCAGAAAAGCTCTACTGTTGCTTGTGCAAATGAATGGAGCTCTGTGAGCATTACGGACCCAAGGGTTTACAGCAGCAGATTGGCATGGTTGTTGGCGAGATACGAATTGGTCTGGGTGGTCTAAGAATGTGAACTGATCAAGTATTGATGAATAAACAAGATTGGCATTCGCTATATTCTGGCATGCTATATTGGCTTTTACTCATCTAATATGTTTTGGAGTTTCTAGGTTAGGATTAAAGTGAGTTCAAAAGACCTGTGTTTTCCCTGAAAATTGAGCTGTCAAAACTCACAAGTTCTACTTGACTAGGTGGCTATAAATATCATCAGAAGTCATACGTGACTAGCTCCAGCCACGTACTATCTCATCCTCCTTATGTCATCGCAAAATTTAAAATTGCATGCTACACATCCTTCGACGACAACGTTGTTTACCTTTCATGAAACTGATTATATTATAATGTCACAAAATTAGGCTAGCATCCGATTACGCACATAATGAAATAACAATAAAATTTTATTTAATATTTTGAATTTAAAATTATTTAAATTTGATAATATAATTAAAAACTTCAGACATAAATTTATATCGTATTGTGTAACTTTATTTTTTATTATTTCTCTCTAATTGTTTCTGAAATTAATTTATCAAAATCACTATAGTCACACATATTTTTGGCCTCTAAATATATCCATATGAATGAGTTGAAAGCACTATATAAGTAGTGTACATATGCTAGACTATAAAAAGTACTAAATTCTTTAGGCCCTGTGCCTATTGATTATAGAGTTTGAAACTTATAGCAATTTAATTGAAATATAATTAAAATTTTAATTAAATTTAATTAGAATTATAATTAATTATAATTAAATATCAGTTGATCTTAAATAAGACCCATATTTCATATTGATTTTTACTTATTAAATATCTCATATCTAATCCTAATGTTTTTCAAACTTTACATTCAAACTTGAATAAATTACCTTTTTCTCATTAATTGTTATTTGTGTATGACTCATTATATTCTTAAATATGTTACCAATTGATATAAATTATAATCCTAAATCATAATCAGAATTATATAAATTAACCTCTTTTGATTTTCATATATAGTTTTTCACATAATTTAATCATTTTATCACACAATAGTCTAACTAACTATAGAGCATGAAATTAATGTTTACTCTATTTAAGTTTAATTGTATCGGTTCTTTACTATTGATATTTGAAATTAATGTTTACTCTATTTAAGTTTAATTATATTGGTTCTTTACTATTGGTATTTGGTTTTATTAGTGATACCTGAAAATTATTTTGAAAGTTTCATTATACCTTGGTTAAGGATTTTTCAGATTAATACTAATTGAGAACAACGAAATCGCCTTCCTAATCTCTTTAAGGTGATGAACTACATTAATGTCTCAGTTACTTCTATATAGTTCATATTATATCTAATGACGATTAATTAAGCTACTCTTAATAAGGATATGTTATAAGTAGTATAAAAAATGACAATCTCTATAGGAGATATTTTAGAGATCTTAAGTCAAAGAATAATACATACAATTATCACAATGAGAATTTTCATAGATATATAAGTAACATTTCAAATAAAATTCTCATAAGGGGTTAGCTTAGTGAAATTGTTATCTAATAAATACTCACACAATTATTTAAGTATTTCCATATTTTAGTATATGAGATCAAGTAATTCTTGTAAAAAGAAGAAACATAACGCGCATTATTCTTCTCACACTCTATTAATGCATAATCATATTAGGATAATGACTAGAAATATTTTATGGATAATACATAAAAGTGCTATGAATTTCAATGATCTCATTATAATTTCATTTACAATGTAGATTTATCACAAGGATTTATCTTATGTATCAACTAATTATTGAAATATATATAAAATAAAGAATATCTTTAAATAACTATGTCACTAAAACTACAATCACTTGATTAGTTGTTGGATATAAATCAACAATCTCTCACTTATTTAAGCTAATCGTTTAAATATCTTATATCATATTTTAAGTACTTAATTGACTAAGTATTTATTCCCTAATACTTAGTAAAATGCTCATTTTGGTTCATATTGTAATTTAGATAGTAAATGTGGACAAAACAAGCAAAACAAGCTTATTTTCACAATTTTTGATAGTTTTACTATTGTTTGGTTTTATAACATTAACTTTCTTGTCTGAATTTCAATTAAGATGATTAGACATGTTTTGAAAAGAATAAAAAGAGAGATACAACTTTCATTTTTTGAGCTTTTCCACAATAAAACATTATCAATAATGCTATCAAAAGTTTCTATTTCTATATTAAGTGGTTTAATAAATATGGACAATATTTATTTTAGAAGCTTTTAAATCCTCAAAGTATGAGATATGCAACTGAATAATTAATTTCTGACCTCATTTAGGAATTATTTTATTTACTTTCTTAATTTATTATATTTTAGTAAGATTATTTTAGGAACTTTATTTTTCTTAACTTCTTTAAAAACTATAGGCTATTAAAGCCCTTTATTTTCTTCTTGTTGAGGCAACACACTATCATATTTTCACTCTCTCCTCTTTTTTGGACATGTGCTTTCAAAAACTATACAAAGCTAGATGTATTTATTTTAATTCAAGTGGACCTTGAAGCCTATAACCTCATTTATGCATTAATCAATTACAGTAACGTTATTCTTTACTCTTCTATGAAATGGAACGTGTTATTCTAATACTAATGTTTATGATTTGTGCTTCATGTCCATGGAAAGATTGGCCTAAACATTGTGAGCCAACATGCAAGCTCTAGTTTGATTAACTATGTAATCTACGAGATGTTAGTTCTCTTGTTTCGTATTTGTGAATCTTCTTCAGTTCCATTCTCTCCAAATATTGTAGATGGTGATGGTGAAGGTTGCTTTAAATAGAGCAGAATTAGAACTACCATGCTTGGAGTTCTTGATGATCCATTTTAGCACCTGCTTCCATTGATATCCACTGTTATTAACAGGTAGCATATGAAGCAGTCTACTCCAGACTGCCTTAGAAAAGCTGCACTCGAAGAAGAGGTGCTTACGGTCTTCCACAGATTGGTTACATAATAGACACATAACATCCTCACTTCCATGCCATTGGTTCTTTGTTCTAAGTCTATTTTAATTGCAATCCAAGTAATAAAGGATGCCTTAGGACATATAGTGCTCCACCATAAGAGATTGAACCACAGGACTTCCCTAGTGTAGTTGATGAACAACTTGTAACAACAATGATTAGAGTAGTGCCCATTTGAATTCAAAGTCTAGGTGATGTTATCTTCTTTATGCACAAAATTCAAACAAGGAAGATGATCAACAAGAGATTGAAATCCCCTTAGTGTTCCATGCCAATTTCCTTGCATAATCAATGAATTAACTTTTTGATGAAATGGAATCCTATTTTTGAGATGCTGAAATTCATCCAAATAGATCAAAGGACTTATATCCAACTAATGATCATACCAAATCTATGTCCTCTCACCATTACCAATTCTGTGTGATATAAGGATAGATAATATTCCTTATCTTCATCTTTTGCATGAGTATATATAAGCCTTCTCTTGAAAAATCTGCTTGCCATAAGTTTGTGAACTTTAAATAAATCTCATGTATCCACTTTATCCAAAGAGCTCCTCTTGCGCGTTAATACATTTTGCATATTGGAGATAGAAATGATACCTAGGCCGCCAAATTTTTTTGGAATAGTTACTTCAAACCATTTAAGTCTAGCTTTCATGTACTCATCAAGTCTACTAGTATGTAATTATTATTGTTTCTAATTTATAAGTAGAGAACTAGAGATCATGCATCATTAGAAATAACATAACCTAAGTTAAACAATTTGAGTTTGTGTGATTTTTTCTTAGACTAACCTATTTTTCTAATTCTTAATATTATTGTTGCACGAGCCTATTCTATGTTTTCTAGTAGCTAGATCTAATCAAAGCGTTTGTTTTAGTTATAAATGCTCAAAAGGAAAATTGGAGTTAATAGAGCTTGTTATTGCCTATGAATATTAATTTTAGAAAAGGAAAAAAGATAACATTACAATTGATTATGCTATTTAAGTGGAGGTGGAAACTAAACTAGTAATTGGGCTTATTAAAATCATTGTGTTCTCATTATAATTTACTTGATTATATTGCATTCATTTTTGTTAGTTTATATAAGTTTAATTCATACAGTTCCTCTAACCTACTTATTTATTAGCACTCTTAGTATTGATAATCATTCTGTAACACCCCACTCCCGCGTGACCCGAACCCGACATTGATGGTGATATCCGAATCCGTGCCCCGCGAGGGTAGCGTGCTACATCACTCAGTAAACTCAGTATCAAATTTTTTTGTAAACATTCATACGCGCGAAAAACAGTAGACAATCGAGCCCGCGTTAATTTATAAACCATTCCAGTTAT
>JAOSBK010000005.1:39085063-39110027 GCA_027568895.1 Erythroxylum shatona | reverse complement strand
GTCCTACCGGTAGGAAGACCTCAAGAACAACTACGGCTACTAGCAGGAGATACCCATTGCAATTCATCATTGGGACAGTCTAAGAAAATGAGGCTATTTTGAATGAGTTGCAAGCTTTGGAGAAGGAGAAGAATCATGCATTTGCTTATCTATATATGAAGAACAGCCGGCCAAAGTTGAATTTTTAGTTAGATTGGAATAAGTCAAAGTCACTTGTGTAGAAGAATGATGCTCATAAAACAAACAAGTCAAAGATATATTATTTTCTTCACCTAATGCTCTTTTGAGTTTTCACTTGAGAGTCACAATTATCTTTTCAAGACAACAACTTTACCCTTTTGAGTCGAGCCACTTTCTAAATATTTAGTGTATTCTTTGGAGTGAGCCACTTTCTAAATGTTGATTGGAGATGACGTCAATACAGTCATTAGGTAGGTATGCACGTACAAAAGAAATTTAAATTGATGGCCCAAGCCCCAAGGTGTAGCGTTCGTCTAGGTCGCTGTCTTTTCATCAACGACAAGCCAGTATTTACATTTTACCACTTAATGTAGGTTAGTATCCAAGTACAAAAGAAATTTGGATTGATGCTTGTGAAAATTCAAAGTAGGGCTGACGGTCTTAAGTATTTATGTCCATAAGTTGAGCTGACGCATATAATTTTCCTTGACATGCAATCACTCATCCCACTTGGTGACCTAACGATAGAATTATCATTTATTATCTTTATCAAAGCCTTAAATTACTAATCATATTTTAATTATGATTATCATAATTATAGATTAAATAAATATAATTATAATTGTATATCAAAAAATTACTATAAATCGAAACAACATTTAAACTTTTATACAATTACAATAATAATTACAATCTTGCTTGGAACATATAATTTCATAATTTGATTTAAATATAAAAAGTTCTGAAAATATAATTTTTTTCCAGTTCTGAAAGATCAGAAAACTCTCTGGAAGTTGATGTATTGGTGCGTGAGAGCATTTTTTATGAATTCTTAGCAAACTTTTTAACAATGTAGTGTGAGGAGGCATATCAAATCTGTTAAAACTTCAACAAACCTAAGTTGCCTAGGTATTCAGCTTTCAGAAATGCATGAAGATGACCAAATTAACAGGTAGCTATGTACTCTCCAGATCAGGCTCCCTCAGAATGTAACCAGCTCCAATCCAGAGTACCAATTAGTATCCAAGCTCTAATCCCTGACAAGGGACTTTAGCTTCAATATCAAGTAATATAGGTCTAAACCTAAATACTGAACGAGTGTTTACACAATATAAACTTGTCAGCTGCCTTCGAAAAACCACTAAGCAATAACTTCCTTGCTCTTCATTAGCTCTTCAAGGCCCTCAAATTTTGATCACTTCATTGTGAAACACAAAATTAAAGATAACAGAACCTAGGCCAACAACTTTTTTTTTTTCATAAATGTAGCATCCTTGCCGACAGAAAACAAAATTGAAGACAGAGTCTCAAATTATGCAGCAATTTGTCTGGGATTGAAGCATCTCTGGCGATCTGCAACAGAATTATATTTGTCAGCAATAGCATAAAATACCTAGAAACGAGGTTTCTAAGGTATGCTGAATGCCTACTAAAGAGTTTATGATCCTTGCAAGTCGCCCCCTTCAATAAAGCAACAAGGATTGCTAAATCTTGCTGATTTGAGCATAAATCTCTTAAGAATACACTTACTTAAACATCTTAGATAATGTCCACACAGTTGCCACAATCAAAGACATCAAAATGGACTATTGACTTTTGAACCATTATTTACATTTGGGCATAAGGATGTAAGATGAAGTTGAACCTCTTTTTCATTTTTTTTCAAAATCAGTGACATAGCGATAGATGTGTTTTAATTAATATTTCCAAATCATACAACTTCGAACTCGAAATAGAGCCACCCATGATTTCTCTTTCTTTCGTCTCTTTTGCATGAAAGACAAAAGCATAATCTCTTATCATTGAAGCCACCCTCAGTATGAACCACATAGTGTACAATTGGCTTGAAGAAAATATCTCCACTAAAAATCTCTCCTGAATTCATGAGAATATTTGCATATTTTGTTTCAAAGACAAAATATGCAAGCTGATAAACTGAGTACTACATGCAAATATACAATTATCATAAAGCACGCATCATTGCACTTCTTATGTGACAGTGTATGGGAAAGTTGGAGCACTTACATTTGTCCAAGATTAGCCAAATCAATATCAAGAGCAAGCTCTGTCACAATGTCACTTGGTGGCTGCCCACATTCTTGCATTTTCTGCAGTAAGTCAACAATCTTGGTAAAGTTATCTGGTTCTTTCTCATAAACTTCATTAAGATCCTTTATGATTTTATATTGGTGAGAGTAGCGCTCATATTCTTCTTTATTCAAACTGGTTTGATGTTCTTCCAACCACTTTTAATATCTTTCTCCAATTTCCTTCATGGGCTCATGAAGAATCTCCTTCAATAAAAGTTGTTGCATCATGGTCTCCACAATAGATTCCATGCCCTATTTCAAATGAATGCAGGAAAACTCTCAGGCACAATCTACAAAAGATAACAAAAATTCATGTTTGACTAAAACAAGAACAAGAAATGAATTAGCACATAATAAATAGATATCACAACTTGAGACTACTATTATCATCTCATTATGCAGCAGATAGCAAGTCGATGTAAACAAGATACAACAGGTCCAACTCTATGGATTATGAGAGAATAGGCAAGGGCAACCAGAAGATCAACTGCCAATGTTTAAAAGTGAACAAAGTGAGGTGAGATAAATTGCTGCCAGCCAGCTTTGGTGGATATACATGATCCTTAACAGCTGCTTCCATCTCAGGGTGCAAGATCAATAAGCATAGGAAAAAGAAAGTGATGCACTTAACCATATTCTTGAAGGGAGATCATCACCACTCACCTAACCTAGTTCTTAATGTCATGAACCAAGAAAGACACCACATCAGCATGGACCAATACAAAATTCTAATTGGAACTCAGAATCTCACTATCATGCAAATCCACAAACCACAACCGAAAACGAGGATAAAGGTTCTCTTAATCATAACGAACATGGAAATAAAGCCAGGCTTTGACAACCGCCAAGAAGCCATGTGACTGTAGAAACTGCGAGTCTACCAAAGTAGACACCACCAAATCTAAAATTTGTTCTAGCCTCCTTAAAGCATGCTCACAGCAGAAACCAAAACTGATGCCAAAAAGCAGAGGCCCCAAGCCAAGTGACCGACTTTAAACCACAAAAGCACGCCATAAGACCATTCTCACCTTCAAGGACGAAAATTAAAAAAGAAAAAAGCCAAAAAGTCCTAATTACCTGAGAATCCGCAAATTGCTCAAACTGCTTGACCCAATCCTCCACCATTGCATCCTTACTCAAATCATCAGCTTGACCACTTGTCACAGAGTCTAAACCCTTAACAGCCTCACGGGTCTGCTCTCTAAGCCTATGAAGCGCCTCTGTCACATGGGACGCTTCTGAAACCTTTTGCTTGCCCTTTTTCTTGCTTTTCAAGTCAGGTAATCCCATACCCAACCCCTGAACCCCAGTTGGTAGCGAAGGAGAAGACTCTTTTTGCTTGCTCTCCTCATTACCATCGCTTCTATGATCCAACAATAGTTGAAATTACCAATTAAAATCGACATACAAAGCCAAAGCGGAGAACTGCTAAATGGAGTTGACAATTCTAACATGCAGAAAGAGAGCAAATCAAAGCTTTTACAACAAAAGAGGGACCTTTGAGATGGCGGGGCAAGATTTAGACTCTGGAAATCATCAAGAGCACCTGAAAAGCACTAAAAGGTAAGTGCCCAGATTTTGAAACAAGTAAACAAAAACAGAAAATATCAAAGAACTTACTGTCAAGGAGTTCATCTAAGTCGTGGTGTGCGTCAGCCATGATTGTACCCAGACTCTATCTTTGCTCTGGAACTTAAAAGACCTCTTCTTTCTTCAAATCTTTGATTGGTATTGAAAAAGAAGGGGGACAAAGGAAATTCTTGCCAGAAAGATACAATTTTGATGGAGGAGAGCCTTTGGAGGATCCAATTGCGAGTGGATGTGTTGAATTTGCATAGACAATAAGACTACCGGATCATTTCATAACAAAACAATCTTTACAATATGTGAAATGTTTTTTTTTTCACTTTATTTTGGAAATTACAAGATATTTTCTATTTTTGTACAAAGTTTTCACTTTTCACCTTATTTTGTTATTAATATTCTTTTCATTTCATCTAATATTTCCTTTTACTTCATGAGCAATTGAGTAATCACCTGTCATTTTAAGTTTTGGGTGGAATTGAAATTAAAGGAAGTAACTTTTAATTATTTAATTTATGTACCAAATGATTAACCTTGTGCAATTCATTTTTAAGTGTCTTTAAAATATTTAAAGATAAAATATAAGTTAATACATGAAATATCAATTTGAATTTTTTATTTTCAACTATATGAATTGTTTAATTAGAATTTTTAATCAAGGAGGGTGAATTAAGGTATAATTAATCTATAAAAATATTAATCTAAGACAAGTAAAAATTAATGTTTTAAAAATTGAATCGAAAATTAAACCGATAAAACAAGATGTTTAAAGGTTTAAAACCAACACTAAAACCATTATAAAATCAGTCTATAATAAAGATTCAACAAAATTGAAGAAATTAAAATATAATTAAAAAAGAATCTATTTTTGGCTAATAAAAAATTAAAATTTAATTTAAAAATTGTCAATTAAAAATTAATTAATTAATTCTAATTTATAAAAACCAGTTATTTTATAAAAATCAATTAGTTAATTAATAAACCACTTAACTTTTAATATAAAATTATAAAAATAAATCAAATTCAAATTTAAACAATTCAAATTTTTACAATTGAACTTATTGACCGGCTTGGTTATTTAATCATACATCAAAACTATAATTTTAAGTAATTAAATCTTTAAACAAAAAGATGAGTATTTACAATGATATGTGATATTGTAATAACTCCAATTGGTAAATTGGAACTTTAGTTTCAATATCTACCTATTACTTTTAAATCAACGATCATAAAATTAGATTTAAAACTTTATAGAAAAATTATTTTTTGTTTATGACAGAAAATTAGAATAGTTATCTTTGAATGTACTTTGAATAAAGCAACAACTACAAATTATTAGTATCAATAATTCAACTAACTTAAAATAAAAAGACAAAATCGACCCAAAAAATCAGCACAAGACTCTTGTATCTCTTACTCGTTTGATCCGAGGAGGTTCTTCTAAAGTCCATCAAAAGATGTTCTTGTCAAGCCGTACCCGAACCATTCCTTTTCAGAGCTAAAATTAAATCATACATACGACCAAAGAAACAAAACGTAAACTGAAGTAAACAAGTAGTAAAATTCAGAACATTGAACTGGAGGCCAGTACATTACTTGAAGTACGGCCCTGAATAATATTGAAAGTAGCGTTTTTATTCTTTTCTGCAACTTGAGAGTACACTTTCCCCACCTTGAAAGGACCTTTTTAAGGTGCTTTTCTTCTATCTATCCAATCCCATTGTCACTGGGCATTCCCTGTTTCCAACAAATGAACAGATGGAACTAAACTGTACAAGAAATCCTTGCAGGAACACTATCTTCCTTTCAAAGTTACAATAAAAAATTTATAGATAAAAAAGAGGAAAAACATTAGACCCCTTTCTCAAGCATAAGATGGTGGCATATTCTTAGTATTAAGGGAAAAATATATGCCACCCACATACCCCACGTACATGTAAGAGGACGAGGTAAAACTGCAGAAAATTTCCTCAGATTCGAACATATTTAGCTCTCATGTGTAATCAGATCCAGGCTCAATATCGATTGTGAGTCCGCATAATCTGCAGAACAGCGCTCGTCCAATACTTCATTATGAGCATAACTGAACAAAAGTTGTTATTTACATCTTCATTGCTCAGTCTAAAGTTCCACATCGTGAAGATCGTCCCCAGAATTGCCACGATTGATCGGCATATGTGCTGTTGGAGGAACAGTAGGCATAAATGAAGATGGAGGCATGCCCAATGTCTCACCCAAAGTCTTAGCTTCGGATGACCTAGGAGCGCTTAATGAATCGTTAAAACTTCCACTCCAAGATGCTGTTCTCCGTGAATTATATACATGAGAGGCATTACCATCATCTCCCCTTCCCGTGATGTTACCCATGCTTGGGAACCTCTGCATGGTCATTGATGATACAGATGTGGACGATGGAAACGACTCCTCCAAAGCAGGTTTTGAAGGGTTTTCTTTACTGGCATCATCTATCTGCCTAGCTTCTGTTGAACTCTCTATTGAATTATCCCCTGAAGGAACAGGTGCTGGAACAAAGAATTTCTGATTTGTGGCAACAGGAGGTTTAACAGATGCTATGGAAGGTGACTGGAACAAATTTGTGGAGGTTCCCCCAGCTTTATTAAAGGTGTCAACATACCTGAACATTCACAAATCTATTACCTTCCAAGAAATTCAACCAATGATTTTCTTTGGTTAATAAGAAAGAGAAAAATAAGAGCTTCTGAATTACCTTGCTCGTACACCCATCCGTCCACGTGCCGAAAATTGATTTGAGCTGGTTGGAATTGGTGGTGTCTGACTTGAGCTGGTTGGAATTGGTGGAGTCTGACTTGAACTGGTTGGAATTGGAGTCCCTGAAGTGTATTCAGATGAAGTTGAACTTTGTAAGGTAGGACCCCGCCCCGAGGGAGATGCATCATGCTTCAATGCAGATTTCAAGTTGTAGTCAGACATTCCATTTTGGAAGATTCCAGTTGTAGGGGGAGGTGCCAAAGCTGCCTCTTCAGCAGGAGGTTCAGCACCTTCCTCCACCCATCTCTTCAGTTTTTCATCATAATAGAATTTGTTTTTCTCTCCCAGTTTTGCCTTACAATAAGTAAAGAACACTAATCAGTCAGAAAACCTACAGGGCTAAAACACAACTACATTTGCGATGAAAATGCCTAGTGGAATGAAATAATAGACAACTGTAAACCTGTCGATCATTGCGAGGCCTTAAGACTAAGCCAACAGTCTTCTGTAGAAGCTGCGTGCCAAAACCAAATCTTCCAAATCGAGATGCCCCCACTGAGCCTGATGCCTTCCCTTGTGCATTGGATGATATCCCTTCCTTTGATGGATCAACCTGATTCCACCCAAATTCAGTTAGGCTCCTCAAATTTTTGAAAAGAAAATGGAGATGAAGGAAACAATACGACCACAAGACTGTTATGCATAAATTCCACACCTTTCTAGGATTTCTGCTAAAGTCTGGCTCAGATACACTTCTATTTTGCACTGTCATTTTATTTCCATCGGCTGCCCATTCACTTATAGGCTCCATCGAAGCAGAAGGCATCAATGATGACATTGCCATTGTTGATTGACTAGCTGATACTCTAGGAGCCATTGCATGCTCATAGAGCTCATTGCTATGCATACTTCCATGCAACCCTGATGGTGCAGGAGGTGGAAGACCCCCAACAACACGATGTGCAGTGCTATCAAAAAAATTGAGCAATTTACCGACCAACTTTCCAGGAGCCAAATTGGAAGCATACCCACCCTAAGAATAAGAGTGCTTATGATCAGCAAAAATAATCACAAAACTACCAAAAAAGGAACTAAAAGATAGAGAAATCACCTGCTGATGGGTTCTAATTCTCTCCTCAAGAGAAGACACTAGTTGTTTCCATGTCTCTACCTCAGCAGCTCGACCAGTTTTCAGAGATTTTAATAACGCCTGACAGTATCTGAAAGAAATTACAAGGTTCAAAACTCCGGAGCAATAATTGAATAGAGTCAAACTATGAGATTATTCACAACGTACTTCAATGAATCAGAAACTTTCCCCACTTCAGCTAGCATGTATGCATATACGAGCTTATAAGGCTGAAATGGGAGTAGGATATACTGGGAATTGCCAAGCACCTTTGAGTATTCATACAGCTCAGTTCTCTGTCCACACATTAATAAAAGAAGCATATTAAAATTTCTTCAAACAACTCTTGTACAGGGCGATCCTAACTATATTGTGTTTGCCTTCTTTTGCAAGCAGAACTATGAACTCAAAGCAAGCCCATAGAAGAAGGAATTACAGCCTGTGTAAATTATTATTTTAAACTTTTATAAAGACCAAGTACTAAGAGAACCTGAATTGCCTCTGGACTGGTATAAGTCCTAGGATGCTTCAGGTGATTTGCTCCAAGAAGGCATAGTCTTGCACTGTCTGAATATGGCTCAAAGTTTGCTTCAGCAACTATGTAGCAGATGTGAGCGGCAATAATCTGAGTAATTATCCCTAATAAGTTCCGAATAGAGACATGTAAAAGAAGCTGGCAAGTGAAGGACATTTACTAAGAATATACCTCACTTCTATCTCTCCATAGGCAGTCTCCAAGATGTATAATGACAAGCTCATCATCTTTTGTTCTGTTTGCAGTTATCACTGCCAAATTCTCTTCCCAATCGTCAAGCATGCCATTTGCCCCCAGCTATAGTATTGGCGAAACACAGACAAGCAGAACAGTGCATAACTTAGTACAATCCTAAATTTAATTTTTTTTAATCTTCCTATTTCTGAAAATTTGTAACCATGTGAATGTGTCACCTGTACAGACTGTGGTGTCATATGAACAGCACCAGGAATAACACTGCCAACAATAGAGTCCACAGCAAATACATCTGCTGGTGTCCCTGCAATTAGCAGGCATAGTGTCCTTAAAGGCGATCCTGAGACCAACTGGTGAACCGCCATTTGCTTGACTGTATCAACATAGAACTGTAATTTACAAATAGTAAACATTATAACACCAATATTGTTAACTGGGTTGAAAAGAAAAAGAGAATCTCAACCTTTTACAAACATAAACAATCTAAATAAATCAGCCAACAGGGCATTAAAAATGGAGACCTGATCACCGAGCTGTGAGGCAAGGACAAGTGCAGGTCCCCACAGTTGGCCCTCCTGTGCACATTGCAAAGCCTCTTTTTTTCTACCGGACACCAGGAGACTTTGGACTTCAGAAGCAGTTGCCTATGGAGTTCACCATAATTTAGAGAAACAAAACCAAAAATGAAAGAAAAGATTGCTTAATAGATGGCATACCCTAAGTTGTCCTTCAGATGGTAAATTCTGCAAGCAGTGGCTAAGAACACCGTACTCACTGAATTGACCGCTGCTTCTCTTAGCAGATGCAAAAAGTTTTGCAACTGCTGATTCTGGAGTGTCACTCTCCTACCAAGATATAAACAAATAAAGTACCAAATTGCAGGTGAGTTTTCACCACAGATTAGCCTTCAAAAGAAGCACTGTAAACTTTGAACCAGAAAATTACTTGCAGATCATACATGGAATAGAGGATATGGGATTTTCGTCAAATAGGAAGAAATTAAGCTAAATTAACAGAAGGAACATGCAGAATGAAAAACCTTTTTTGTTTTTCTGTGGTCAAGAGAATCGAAATCTGAAAAGGAAAAATAATTCTCAATTTCCACAATTAACAATTTCATACTTGTTAAACCCTCATTAATCATGCCACTGCATGGAATCTGCAAGGAATGTTTAGGTAGCTCCAGTTAAGTTGTGGATCTCTCACTTTTTTCAGTTGAAAGGCCTTCCACCTTATAATAAGTCCTATTACTATCTTCTAGCCCATTCTCTCTCTTATAATTCATAGAATCCATATACAAGTTATTGTTTTATTCTTGCAACATATGATCCCAGTTTTTTAAAAGACAATTCCACAATAAAAATCACATTAAATAGATAGGAGATGGGTTCTAATAGGAAGGTCAAGGAGTAAGAACAGAAAATAGTTGATGGTCTAATCTTTCCAGAGCACTTGGCGCTGAGCTTAAAAAGAACACCTAGAAACTAGTGACTTTCAAATACCTCAAGCTGGAAAAAAAGCACAATGATAAGCCAGTCTTCAGGCCAAACTTACAAAGTAATTTAACAAAGGTCAAATGACAATCATTTTCTTTTAAGTTTATACAAATAAACAAGTAGAATTGAATGTTCAGTTCCAGCTCAAAAGGAACTTGAATAAATGGATAAATTGAGCAACACATAGAAACTTCAGAAAGCTAAAGCAACTTTATCAAGATAATAGGAAGAAAAGAACCAAGTATGTGAATTACCTTTACAGATGTATCTGTGCCCAATGAAGATCGAAGTTTTCCATAATGCTGACATGCTATTTTCAGCAAAGAAAGAAGTAACCTCAATATTTCACCTTTTCTGTGATCCATCTCAGGTAATTCACAGTTAGCTATCCTCTCGTCAATCCACTTATTCAACTCTTTGGTTCCAAGATTACCACCAACCAATGGGCCAGGAAAGGACTGTTGGCACAGGGCACGAAAATAATTGCGAGAATCCACTCCAATGCTTGATGCATTGTCGCCATTTCCCAAAACAATCTCCACCAAGTTCAGAACAGAAATTGAGCCTCCCGCAGGTTCCTTTTAAATGGATCAGAAAAAAGAACAGGATTAGCATTTACCAAATACAAATAGTGTAAGAAATTACCATAGTAAATTATTTTAGCCGCTCTCCACTCTTTTTCTCATTTTTCCTAAGAACCAGCACAACACAACTAAAGGTGATGTAAGACAGCTCAAAGGAAAAGAGAGTAGGTAATGAAGATTAAATGGAGTAAGGTAAAGAAAAGGTTACGGGAATATAGTTTTTCTCCCCTAATATTTTAGCAATTGCATGGATCTGTAAAAGCACGGAAGGAAGTGCTCAAGAGTCTCACCTGCTTTCCAAATGTAGAGCTCCCAAGAGGATTACTATTTTTCATTACAATCAGTTTTCCACCAAAGCCAAATGTAACCAACGCATGTGGTGGGCGACCAGCAGAGGATCTCCCAATGCTTGGAGAATAAGAATATGGTTGGTTGGTCTGAAATGATTGCTGGGAAAGGTTTACTTGTTTCTGACTGCCAAAATAATTGTTTGAAAAGTTCGTTGGCTCAGTTGGCATCAAATTTCCCTGATTAAACTGCTGACTAAAGTTACCTCCATGTAGAAAACCTTGTGATCCTGTAAAGCCATTAGCCTCAACATGTTCACAATCCCCTTTCTCATATGAAGGAACTGTCCCCATTGAACTGAATGGTTTATGCTGATCAACACTGTTGCTCATAGAAACATCTGATACATAGGAATTCAATGATTGTTTTGGTGCACCAATATTTGGAATAGCATCAGACTTAGCACCTGTATTAGGCTGCCATACATTCAAGTCCTGCTGAGTGTAGCTAGCATAAGGCTTGCTCCAGCTGTCCTGTTGACCTTGATTATTATAACCCTGTGATACATACTTATCAGCATGACCATATTCACCATAGATATTATTGGGTATACTACAATCATTTTTGGAATATGACCCACTAGAATGAAAAGCATTCTGACTCTGCTGATCATAAGCTTGATTTGTTGACTCAACAGAAGATGTGTAGCTTTCAAGCGTGCGCCATTCTTGCACAATTTGATCATAATACCAGCCAGGATATTGGGGGTCAAAAACCATATGTGCAGGATAACCATTATTACTCTCCTGTGGAACCTGATTCCAGTTTGATACACTCTCATATGTATTAGACTCAGCCACGGTTCCCACCGCAGACTGTGAAGTGTTCTGTAAATAACTTACTTCTGCTTTTGCATCAGAAACTGCTGCCCATTCATTCCCTGAACTAGTATTAAAATTTGCATCATAATTAGTTATTTGGTACCACTGCCCAGTCTTGTCATCATACTTCCAACCAGGATACATACTGCTCCAATCTTGATTACAATACACATCCTGCTCACTTACATTGCCATCCATGGATCCCCCATAAACCTGCGCACCCCCTTGACATTGCTCATAACTAGTTGACTTCTCCAATCCCCCAGCAATTACATTCTCTTTAACTGCATAGTTCTCATCAATATTTCCAGAAAAACCCGATGAATCACCTAGACCATTGAAAAAGTCTGAGTATGAACCAAATCCATGACCAGACGTATCAGCATAAAATGAACTCCATCCAATCTCCTTGACCCCTGATTTCATTGAGTCGTGACTTTGGCTCGACACCACATCCTCTGATCTATTTCCATCATCATTTGAGTCAATTGCATTCTGAGAAGCTATTGAATTCGAAGAATCCAATGTATTAGTCAGCGCTAAATCATCCTGCACTGTAGCAGTTTCATGTTTCCCATCAAAACCAGCGGCAGCAACATTGTCATCAATACTCAGATTGGCAAAGGCCTTGGCTTCATCCGAATCACTGCCCTCAGCAAAGTTTGGGGCAACGGAACCGGAATTGGTGTGCCCGAAATCATCATCGACTAATTTATCAAAGAAATCCTCGTCCGTCTGATCCTCCATCACATTCAATGGAGGACTAGAAGCCATCGCGCAAACGATCTAAGAAAACTCCCCCCTTCCAATTCAACAAACTCGAAATTCGAGCTGCAAAAGTAGACCAAAACCTCGAGATCCAAACACTAAAACCCTAAATCAAAATCAAATAAAATTGAAATGAAAAACACCGACAACAACGAGATCTAGGGTTTTATAACAAGGATCTTAATCTATCAGTTTTCAGAAAACAAACAAAAAACAAAACACAGAACAAAAAACTGTTCGCAAATAGAAATTTTAACCAAAAATAAAATGGAAAAACAAGATTGATGTAAATAATAAGAAATCCAAAACCAAAACCAAAAACAACTTACAGATCCAAGAGAGGGAGACAGATAGAGAGAGAGAGAAGAGAGCTTTGGTTCGTGTTTGTTTTGAACCAGAGGAGCTTCGGTTTTTAGTTTTTTTTTTCTTTTTTCTTTTTCTCTTTTAGTTTGTCACAGTTATTATCTTTATTTTTTATTTCTGTTTTTTTAATTTATATTTTTTATTTAAAATTTTACAACTTTTATTAAAAAAAATTTCCATATTTTTAAATTTCTTTAAATAGGCTAGCGATTTTATTTTTTGACAAATAGTTTTTCTATTCTTTAATTTTAAAAAATAATTTTTTAAAATTAAAATTATAAAATAATAAGTTTTTAATTGAGTTAGGGCTAATTGCGTGCTTATTTGGTTGGTATGAAAAAAAAAAAAGGGTATGAAATGAAAAATAAAGCTTGATAAGAAGTTATTATTAAATAGTTTCTACTTTCATTCCTTACGATTTGGGCATTGCTCCATTTTTTTCCATTATAAAAGGAATGGTTACGAGAGTTATTCCTGACTTTGCCACCATTATTTATTCTTACCTAACTAAAAAAAATGTGTGATTTTTTTTGTTTATTAAGGTATGGTATTTTTAACTAATATTATTATTAATTAATTAATCATAATATAATTTATTGATTAATTAAAATATTATAATTAATCAATAAATTATAATCAATTAATAAATTATACTATAATTAATTAAAATATAATTAATTTATTAAAATATAATTTATTAAAATATAATTCATTCATCAATTATATAATTAATTATAATATTTTAATTAATTAAAATAATTTAATTATATAATTTATTAATTAAAATATAATTAAATTTTATTTATTTATTAGACCGTTGGTGTATTGACTTCCTCAATTTTACTTCCTCACAGTATTTCTCCTTTATGGATAACTGTTTCAATTACGGTTTCTGCATGTTTTAGATCTAATCAAGTCCTTGATTTTCTTTCTGCTCTTTTTTGTTTGTTTACGCATAGATGTTTCTCTGGGTCTTTGGTTTTTATCTTTCCCTGAAAAGTGTTGATCATCTGCCTACTTTGGCCTGTTGTAAGTTATTTTCTCAGGTGTTATATCTATAATCACATTGTTTTCTATAGAGCTAGTGTTGATTCCTTTTTTTTTCGCACTGAATTTCGATTCGATGGTTTACCATCTACGAAAATTCCTGTTTAGAACGGTTTGTTATTCTGTGCGTGTTGATTTTCTTTATTTTGTAGGTTCAAGTTCGACTCTTGTTTTTGTTATATGTTATCTGCTCTAGGTATATGTGAAACCTCCCGCACCCTTTGGTTTATTTTGTTTTTGTTCGTTAAAGTTTGTGTCTGGTATGGCACCAACCGATTTCCTATTGTTCACAATTGTCTTTATGTACGTTCTAGACTTCCTAACTAAACTCCTGTTGTGTGTTGGTATTTGTTCTTCCACCATTGCTTGCTTGGTTAGCGCTCTTTGATTCAATAGTTCATATTGTTGGTATTCGATATTTTCCTAGTAAGAACTAGTTCTTTATTCTCTTTCGGAAGTGCTAAAGCCATCTTTCTTTTTATTGCCTACATCTAGTTTCGACTTGAGTTGTTCTTTTTTTAATTGTTCCCAGCATAATTGCCTGATTGTGTTTGCAAATAATAGAGAAATATTTTAATGGATAGTTAAATTTTTTAATTTCAGTGGTTGTCAACTTTACTACTATCGCCCCGACATTATTATTCTGCTTTATTATGCTAGTTTTGCTTCATGTTAAGATATGTCTGTTGATTCTACGGCCTTTTGATGGGGTCAAAATAAACCTGAATTCATTGTTTAAACAACACATATATCTGCTAGTTATTTTATAATTGTGACTTGTTAAGTAAGAGCAGAATTAGTATATATGTCAAAAAAAAAAGGGGAAGAATAGTCATTGAATGAGAAGGAAGTACAACAGTGATATAATTGTTGATTGAACTTGTTTTTGTGACCTTTGTCAGTGATAAAACTTTGGAACTTATGAACTTTGAAACTACTTGTGTACTGGTTCACCAAAGTATCTTAATCTTGATTATTGTACATCAGAGATTAAATATTGCTTGCTAATTAATGAGTTTCTACACCTGTCTAAATTGGATATCTGTTCTTATAGTATTGTTTAATCCTCTCTCACTTTCTGATGCAGATTCTTGAGATTTTTCTAATTTGTTGCTTCTAGCTTGTACAACAAGATGACCTCACGTTTCTGGGGACAGGTTTGTGAACTTTGATTATTTAAACTTTCTAAAGCTTTTACCTTCTAGGGTAAGAAAATGCTGACGGCAGTACTCTTTGATGTTGAGGCTGTGTTCCTTCTTACATTTGTATTTTCTTGATTTGCTGTAGGGTGGTAGTGACTCTGAGGAGGAGGAGAGTGATTATGAAGATGAGATTGAAAATGGGGGAGTTAGTGAGCCAACAACTCAGGCCCAGAACAGATACCTTAGAGGTACTGCAAGTGACAGTGATGACTCTGATGACCAAAAACGTGTTGTTAGGTCTGCTAAAGACAAACGTTTTGAGGAGATGTCAGCAACTGTTGATCAGATGAAAAATGCAATGAAGATCAACGATTGGGTCAGCTTGCAAGAGAGCTTTGACAAAATCAATAAACAGCTTGAGAAAGTCATGCGGGTGACTGAATCGGACAAGGTCCCTACCCTTTACATTAAAGCTCTAGTGATGCTGGAAGACTTTTTGAATCAAGCTTTGGCAAACAAGGAGGCAAAGAAAAAGATGAGCAGTAGCAATGCTAAGGCTTTGAACTCTATGAAACAGAAACTGAAAAAGAACAATAAGCAGTATGAGGATTTAATTAACAAGTATAGAGAAAATCCTGAAAGTGAGGAGGAGCAAGAGCCTGAAGATGATTCAGAAGAAGAGGAAGAGTCTGATTTGGAGTTTGAGGAGGATCCTTCAAAGGTTGCCATGTCTGATGAAGATGAGGAAGATGAGGAGGATCGTCAGGATCATCAGGCTGATGCCGATGGGGGCTGGGAGAAGATGATGAGCAAGAAAGATAAGCTTATGGATAAGCAGTTTAAAGATCCTAATGAAGTTACTTGGGATACTGTAAACAAAAAGTTCAAAGAAGTTGTTGCTGCTCGAGGTAGAAAAGGAACTGGCAGGTATGAGCAGGTTGAGCAGCTTACTTTCTTGACAAGGGTTGCAAAGACTCCTGCACAGAAGCTTGAAATTCTTTTCAGTCTCGTTTCTGCTCAGTTTGATGTGAATCCAGGTCTGAGTGGACACATGCCTATAAATGTCTGGAAGAAGTGTGTGCAGAATTTGCTGATTATTCTTGACATTCTGGTTCAGTATCCTAATATTGTTGTGGATGACATGGTAGAGCCTGATGAAAATGAGACCCAAAAGAGAGCGGACCATGATGGTACCATTCGTGTTTGGGGGAACTTGGTGGCTTTCCTTGAGAGAATAGACACAGAGTTCTTTAAAAGCTTGCAATGCATTGATCCTCACACACGAGAGTATGTTGAGAGATTGAGGGATGAACCTATGTTTTTGGTTCTTGCTCAAAATGTTCAAGAATATCTGGAGCGGGTTGGGGATTTGAGAGCTGCGGCAAAGGTTGCCTTGAGGCGGGTTGAGCTGATCTATTACAAACCTCAAGAGGTCTATGCTGCCATGAAGAAATTGGCAGAACAGTCAGAAGATGGAGAAAATGGTGAAAGGACCAGTGAGGATCCTAAAGCTGAGGAAACTAGAGGTCCTTCTGCATTTGTTGCAACTCCTGAACTTGTGCCTAGGAAGCCTACGTTTCCTGAGTATAGCAGAACCATGATGGATACTTTAGTCTCTCTCATATACAAGTCTGGAGATGAACGTACCAAAGCTCGAGCAATGCTGTGTGATATCTATCATCATGCTCTTCTTGATGAGTTCTCTACTGCTCGTGATCTTTTGTTAATGAGTCATCTGCAGGATAACATTCAGCACATGGACATATCAACCCAGATTCTTTTCAATAGGGCCATGGCACAGCTTGGCCTATGCGCATTCAGGGTTGGACTAATCACTGAAGGCCATGGCTGTCTTTCTGAATTATATACTGGTGGAAGAGTTAAAGAGCTGCTTGCTCAAGGTGTTTCACAAAGTCGATATCATGAGAAGACTCCAGAACAGGTACTGTTTTTCTGTGCTTTTGCTGTACATGATGAATTTGTTAAGTTGGATTTCATCTTATAAGTGAATAGCTAGAACCTAATCTTCAGTCCTTACTTCCTACTGTGATACAGAGGGATTTCATGAGTAGCTATTTAGTCTTCTTAAGGTTGATTCTTTGCATGATTTTCGAAGGAAGATATGATGATGACTTCTGGTTCTCGCAGTGCTTGTTAATATTGTGCCCTTTATGATTTGTTATATGACTTATTGTTCTAAGTTTTCTCAATATGTGAAGTTTATTTTACATTGATGTATCATTTGTTATGCGGTGCATACAAGTTTCAGTATGCTTAAGATGATGGTCTGCTAGTAAATGTGAATAATTAATCCCCTTGTCAGTTGATTGACTTACTCTGCTGGATAATTAATCTCTATAGGAAAGGCTGGAAAGGAGGCGCCAGATGCCATATCATATGCATATAAATCTTGAGCTCCTGGAGGCTGTCCATCTCATCTGCGCCATGCTTCTCGAGGTCCCCAATATGGCAGCTAATACTCATGATGCTAAGCGCAAACTCATTAGCAAGACATTTAGGCGGTTGCTTGAGGTGAGTGAGAGGCAAACTTTCACTGGTCCACCTGAAAATGTCAGAGATCATGTGATGGCTGCCACTCGGGCCCTTAGCAAGGGAGATTTCCAGAAGGCCTTTGATGTGATCAAGTCTCTTGATGTTTGGAGGCTTCTCAGGAATAAAGACAGTGTTCTTGAGATGGTTAAAGCCAAGATAAAAGAAGAAGCTTTACGGACTTATCTCTTTACTTACTCCTCTTCTTATGATTCACTCAGCTTGGAACAGCTCACAAAAATGTTTGATCTCTCGACAGCCCAAGCACACAGTGCAGTGAGCAAAATGATGATCAATGAAGAGCTCCATGCTAGTTGGGACCAGCCTACTAGTTGTGTTGTCTTTCATGATGTCGAGTATTCCAGGCTGCAAGCTTTGGCCTTCCAGTTGACAGACAAACTATGTATTCTTGCTGAAAGTAATGAAAGGGCAACAGAGGCAAGGATTGGTGGTGGTGGTTTGGATCTGCCTCTGAGGCGAAGAGATGGGCAAGATTATGCAAGCATGGCTGCTGCGGGTGGCAAGTGGCAGGACAACTTCTCTTCAGGTCAAGGAAGGCAAGGGACAGGGCGTTATAATGCTGGAAGTGGTAGATCAGTGGCATTAGGCCAAACTGCTGGGGGTGGTGGTTATTCGAGAGGGACAAGTCAGTTGAGGGGAACTGGAGGTTCACGGTATCAAGATGTTGGATATGGTGGATCAGGAAGAACTGGTGTGAGGGGATCCCAAATGGATGGTTCAACACGCATGGTTAGTCTCAACAGGGGGCCTCGTGCTTAGATGTTAGACAATTGGGAGAAGTGGGCTTGTGGCCCCACTTATGATTAAGCCAGTTCCATTCAAATTTTGTTGATTATGGATCGACTAGTAAGCTTAATTGTCAGTCTATTTGGTATTTATGTCCTTGTAAACCATATTTTGAACCTTTGGGATGATTTCAGTTTTTGAACATGTTTTTGTTTATCACAGTTCCTCGGGTTACTGGGTAAGGGGCATTTTTATTTTTGATATGACACTATTGGATTATGCACTTAAATCATTGGGAATTAAAGAATAATTTGATTTTATGAGAAATGGTGGGGACGCGTTTTAGATCCTCCATATGCAATACACGATAATAACATTGTAAATATTCGGGATGTGTGGGTAGGCGTTTGAAAGCTGTGATAATTTACATAAAAGCAGGCTAGATAACTTCCCAGTTTGGCCAACCGTGCTTTGCAAGCAAGGGGGGGGACTCACCCAACAATGTCTGATTTTGAAACTGATTCTAAGATCAAACTTGTTTAAGTTACAATAGACCCCCAGTATGTAGTAATACTGTCTGCTTCCTCTGTCCCTCCTTCAGGAGAAAGAAAATGCAAGCGTTTGGGTTTCTCTGAAGAGGATACTGTCTTCATTTAGAAGAGTGCCTCTAGCATTTGGGGCACCTGAAAGGAAAATTAATGAGAGAGCTCAGAAGTTTGGGTTGCAGTATGGCACACCTCTTGTATACGAACCACTCTTCCAAAACGGAAATTAAGAAAATTTAATACAAACTATATGTTTTAGCGTGAAGGAAAATGGATATTCTCCTGTAATGGATTTAACAGTTCAAATTTCTGATTATAGTAAGCAATAGAATGAAAATTTGGTGCATGAGCAAGGAGATAGTTTCTCCATTGAAAGATCAGAAGCATTGCTGATGAAACTTCTTTTAGTATGAGAAGATTTGCACAGAAATTTCTGTTTTGGAAAAAAGTTATCGTGATAGCAAAATTTGTATTGAGACTGAACTTTACTCTTAGCTGCCATTTGATGCATCAGTTATTGCACCCTCGATAGTCCAACGTATTGCTCACTAGCCTAGCTTTTGTTTGCTTTGGTGTCATTTGCAGTCTCATCAGCTTCTTCATCTGAGTTGTTTGCAGCCACAATAGGCTCTCCATTCTTCTCATTTGTATTCTCCATAGGCTCTACGTCTTTTTCATTAGTAGCCTCAGTAGGTTCTCCATTCTTTTCACTTTTATTCTCCACAGACTCTTCATCTTTTTCATTAGCAGCCTCAGTGAGTTCTCCATTTCTATCATTTGCAAGCTCAGTAGGTTCTCCATTTTTCACCTCTTCAGCATTAATTGGTTCTCTATTTTTTTCATTAGCAGTGTCAGCTGGTTCTCCACCTCTTTCATTTGCAGCCTCGGTAGGATCTTCATTTTCTTCCTCAGCAGGTTCTCCATCTTTTCTGTCTGCAGCCTCAGTAGGCTCACGATCTTTTTTCTTTATGACCTCAGTCAATTCTCCATGTTTTTCATTTTCAGCCTCAGAAGGATCTCCATGTTTTCCGTCCACAGCCTCAACAGCTTCAGCAACCTTTTTTTTTGAAACCTCAGTAGGTTCTTCATGTTTGCCGTTTTCAGCCTCAGCAGATTCTTCAATTTTGGTGGTTGCAGCCTTAGTAGGTTCTCCATTTTCTTTTGCAGTCTCAGGAAGCTCATTGTTTGTATTGTTGGCAGCCTCAGTAGGTTCTTCATTTGAGATGTTTGCAGCTTCAATAGGTCCTTTGTTTGTGATGTTTTCAGCCTCAATAGATTCTTTGTTTGTGTTTTTTGGAGCCTTAGTGGAATCTCCATCTTTATTGCTTGCAACCGTGGTAGGTTCTCCATTTGTGTTTTCTGCAGCCTCAATGGATTCTTCTCTATTTGCTTTTGCTGAACTCACTTCTAAGGGCCCAAGTTTTGCATCAAGGTTCTTGACTCTGAGGTTAAGGGTTCTTAGATCTCTAGCTTCTCCTAGCTCACCAGAAGATGCCTATGAGAAAATACGGAGTTTGGCCCTGATCAAATATCACTGAGTAATAAAAAGGGCAATTTTCATGAAAAAGAGCAAAAATAAAGTGCAATTTCAGAAGGGAAGTAAACCTAGCCAATGTTAGGAAAATTATCGTGATGTTCTTTTTTTTTTTTTTTACTTTTTTACAAAATGTTAGGAAAGAAGCTATGCAGAACACTACCTCCAGAATTTCGTAGATATGATAATAAGAATCACACTATTTCTGTTTAGCTTGGAATATTATGTGAATAGCTTACATGCATGTTAAAGGGTTAGATAGATGAAAAAAAAGAAAAACTACAGTTGCACTAAAACTAACCTGCAGTATTTGGTCAGCCCGTTGTTTCAGAGCCTCGACTGGTGCTTCTTTGTAATAATTATTTTTGAGAATGCACAGAACATGTGAATGCAGATCATCTAAATTATGTTGCTGGATCAAACACTTGGGCACCGTAGATTGACAGCCCACTGCATAGAAAGGACAGTTCACAAGCTTCATTGGACAAAGAGTTATGCAATGTCTGTCCATTTCACGTCTCATGAGACTATCAGGGCATTTTTGTTCACATGGGATTATTTTGAAAGGACACAATGAATCATGCTTCTCCATTTGACTTGCACAAAAAATAGCAGTACACCCCTCATTTGTGCAGTTCAGAGGTCTGAAACCACAGCTGGCTACATGCTCTACAAGTTCTTCGGATGTGTTGAATTTCTTGTCACAATGAAATGTGTTCTTAAAGTCAACATTCTTAACCAATGTCTGTGCAAGTGCTTCCCTCCTGACCAGCAACCAAAACCCATTTATTTCCATCTCTTGCACAAAATCATCTACTTTGTCTTCTCTTTTTTCACTCAGCAGCCATCCTGAAACTCGGCTGAAAAAATTCCTCTTTGAACTTGCAAAGTCATCCACAAAATCAGAGATGATATCAAAAGGATGGTCAGATACCTCCATCTCCGGACTGCCTTCATGCATAACAGATTCAGCAACAAAACTTTCACTTCTCTGGGTGACATAGTCGATCATTTCTTTTCTAATATCAACAGCCACTGAACCAGGGGACTTGAATATACCACCTGTAGTGTTGTCAACACAAGCCGTAGCTAATCCAAGGAGAAATGCTTGAGCTATCTTGTGAACTAGTTCCATATCGTACAGGTCACAGTGGAATGTTAGGCCTCCCTTTGGTTCAAGTTCTACGTCTGTTAGAGGAGGATCCATTGCCAAAGATGCTTGTGGTAAGTCTGCTCCAAGAAAATGAATACCCAAAAGATAAAAAGGCTATTTTCAAGTGCATTAATAAGTAAACCCCAGATCAATATGTTATCAGTGTGAAAGAAAGAAATTCAATTTCAAACCAGAAGATAAACTTGACCATTGCCATAGTAAATTTCAAGATTTAACTGTTAAACTATTGGATCATAGATTGTTCAACAACTTTTTGTATTTCAGATTGATAGCTGCAATTAAAAGATGTTATTCGTATATTATCATCCATATCCTAGAGCAATGTGTAAATCTATACCCTAAATAAAGAACACAATTTTGTGACAGATGATTTAGACCATACATACACTTAATTTTCTCCTCCATGTTCACAACTAACCAGAGGGAAGAAAGCGATGAGATCCAAATATACAATAGACAATTTCAACAATGGGAAGAAAATATTCCAGGATTATGAAGATAGTATTCCTGGTACTAACTTGGGAAGAAAATATTCCAGGATTAATGAAGATAGTAATCCTGGTACTAACTTGATTCTTAAAATTTTAGGACTTCCCAAAGAATAACCTTTCAAACCTGATGACAGATTAAAATTTTCTCTTGCCATCAATGAATACCACCAAAAGCTTCCGTTTCATACATCTACAAAGTCTTACCTTAAAAAGCCCATTCCATTTGCTCAGTGGCATAACCTATACAACACATCCAGAGAAATTGCCATTTACAGATATAAGAAGCGTGGAATTACCTGAATTTCCTATTGTAAGTCTTGAGAGAAGAAAATTCCAACAGATGGGCACAAACACCTTTAATCCAAAACTGAGAGCAACCAAAGAGTTTTTTAAAAAAAGCTAGTTTTTGTCAGCAAAATGAGAGTTATTGCTGGTTTCCTTTTCAACCCACTTTTGGCGGACGATGCCTCTTTTAACCATTTGCTTGTCTGTTTCTTTCACTTTCCATTTGTCCTAACGGTCTTTAGTTGTTGACCTCCTCACAATCAAAGCTTGAAGGAAACGACGTTGACGGTCTGGATAGGTTCACAGTGAGCCCCACATTATGTATCCACGGTCCAGATCTAAAACACACTTCTTTTGTCAACTCAATTATCCCATTTCACATAATTCTCGGATTCGACGTTTGGCTGCGGAGACAATGGTGGAAAGCAAGCGGAAAATTTGGGATTGATAGCGGACCATACAAAATTATTCTTCGTGTGTTTCAGAATTCTGTATAACATGATACAAGTGTTTCTAGTGGAGGTCATTTCCTCTGCTTGTCTTTGTTGGGAGTTTGACGAAGATGGACAAATCTTACCGGACAAGATTGAATGCCTGCTTATTGGTTTCTTCATCTGTTTCAAAAAAAGTTTACTTTCATTTATATGGTATATTAAAGGTAAGCACGAAGACCTAGCAGGTCAGGAAGTCATGGAAGTCACTTATTTTGATGTTTTATCTTCAGGGTGTCACAGTCTCTTTTTAGAGAATATGTCGGGAATCTGTTTCCTCCGATTCATTTAGTTTTCGGTGTATTCTTTTTCCTTTATGCAAAAAAAAAAGGGTAAGCACGAGGCACTGCAATGAAAATTAGAAGAACTAACCCCAAGGAGCATGTGAGTTAGTAAGGGGCTCTCCTGGTTTAAGTGAGATCACGGGTTCAAACCGTCCTCATGTATGTAATTGTTTAAAACTTGGGGTCAAAGCTTTATCTCCTGTAAGGGACCTGCGAGGTTCAAACGGGGATTAGTCTGAATGTGAATAGCTTAAAGATACCTTTTCATAATTGGAACTCTCCTAAGACACCTGACAATAAAAAAAATAAAATAGAAGAACTAGAAAATGTTACTTCAGCGGCTTAACTCTGATGCTTCCTGTTCTTAACACAGTTCTCATGTTGCTTGATCCTTCAAACTTTAGTTTTATAGGCAAATCTTGGTCATATGCCTACTCTTTTATACGAATTGACAAACGTGAAAGGACTACTCATCTCAAATGTCTGATGATTAATAAATAACGAATATATTTAACTGAAATTTAAAGAATGTGCTGTGTTGTGTATCCCTCCAAATTATATGAAAATATTCCATATATTCTTAATTCTTTTGTACTAATTTCATGTGTTTTATTATTTCATACAATGTTTTCATAACGTTTTAATTAGAATTTAACTTAAATGTTTTGCTATGTTCAAAACAAATACTAACGTTTTGAAAATATTTAATATGAATTCTAACTTAATTTTTATGAATACTCCCTTACAAAAAAAATATATGTAATAATCTTTTTATTACCTATGCATATTACATACCAAGTAAGGCTTAAATAATTAAAAAAATCTCTCTCTCTCTCTTCAAATTCTATGCTTGTCTTTTCTTTTCTTCTATTCTTCTATTGCCGCAGTGGAAAATCATTCAATAGAAGCCTTTCTTGTGTATCATTTTAGTTATCTTTGATTACTAAATTCTTTTTGAAATATGAGCTCCTAACAATGGACTTTTTATTCTTCACCATTAATTTGCCCTTCCCCTCTTTTAGTAAAGCTTAACCTTAAAACTGTCAAATCTCCAAGTTATTGAAGCAAGGTATGCTATGGACTTCGTATGATGAATTTTTTAAACCCAATAAAGTATTGACAATAAAGCTACAAGGATACAAAAATATTTTGTTAGGACATTCTCTTGCATAGGTAAATCCAGCCTTTTTTAACTGTCTGGTTTGGATTTTCTATAGTCAAAGATTTTTTGAAGTACCTTATCAAAACTAGCTCTTTCTCTCTATTAGTGTAGCATAAATTTAAAATTGAAGTGAAACAACCCATTTGCAAAATTAAATATAGGTTAACTTATGATTGAAATTCTTTAATTGTATAAGTAAAGGATGATAGATAGTAAATGTCATAACAAAGAATATTTTCCAAATTTCGCGTATGGATCACTTCAATGGGACGCAATATAATTTTCCAAGAAATGTTAATGTCATTTTCAAACAGTAGAGTGGGTATTGAAGTCTAGAGTTCATGTTGATTATATAAATTAAATTACCCAACATTTTTAACACCATGTTTATTGGCTACTCTTCTCCCTGAAAGACAATATGAAGTAATAATATATCAAAATTCTATATAAAAAGCATCGTGCTCTCATATGATAAATAAGAGTTTAGCAAGACAAATGCCATAAGTCATTATACAAAAAAGACAAATGCCATAAAACATTATACAAAAACAAGTAAAAATTGAGTTTTAGTACTACTTTGAATGCATAAAAGACTTTCCAAGAAAGGGAAGAGAGAAACAGAGAGAGAGAGAGAGAGAGAGAGAGAGAGAGAGAGAGAGAGAGAGAGAGAGAGAGAGAGAGAGAGAGAG
>JAOSBK010000005.1:39055404-39073491 GCA_027568895.1 Erythroxylum shatona | reverse complement strand
CTTGTTCGTCGCGACGTGTGGTTGCTCGTCGCGACGTGTGAATAGTACCTCACGTCCTGTTGACTTTCTGATCTTTTTGACTCTCTCCTTTTTCCCTACAATATGAAATAACAATTTGCAGTATCAATTGTCCCTAGATAATTATAATCCAATTAATGTCAATTTGCACAAATTTACTACCAAATTGCATAAAATATAAGCTCACCACAAGGGACTAATTTAAGCACAAAAATCATGAATTAAGAGTCAAAAAGTGCATTATCAGTTATGAAAGTGTAGCCAATTAACAAGATAAACTTGGGCTCAATCAAACCCCTACATATTTAATGTGTTCTATGCTCCGATTTCTCCGTTTGAAGTATACATTTTTCCTATTTCAGATGCTTCTCTCTTTGTTCTCACACTTATTGCTACATTTGCTATTATTGATTTTGAGTTCTTCCTAGAAGCTACTATACAAATTTTCCTTTTCTTCATTTTGCTCTCTCCCCATTTCTTCTCTCTTTAAGATCCACTTATGTATGGTTTTCTTCTTCCTTTGTCTCCTTTTCATTTAGTTCTTTTAAGGATATTACCTTAGATAGGGATGAACTAGTAAGATAAAGGAAATGGGTTAGGAGTTTTCTTTTGTTCGTGTTTTCAAAACTGTTCTCCATTATTAAGCTACTGATGAATTAATGGAGTATAATTTGCTTTATTTGTTATCTCCTTCAATTATCTTCATGTTCTTTGTCTTTAAAATTTTCTCTATAACAAGAAGTCAGCAAAAAAACCTATCACCTTCACTGCCTTCTCTCATAATACTTGGTCATCTCCATATCTTAAAACAACCACTTCATTGAAGCTTTCAAAAAATTTCACAAAAATATTATCCTGTCACCTCTATCTGATTTGGGTCCTGAATCATCGTCCTAGTCTCATTGTCCTCTGATGTTTAGGAATGTTTCAAGACCAACAACATGTGTTTAGCCAACCATCCAAAGTTCCTTATAGGCAAGTACTTAGGTTAAGATTATAACACCCTTGTCGAAGCTCAGTACGATGCCACTAGCGGAATATTCGTCACATATATACTCTTTTTTATTATAGAAGTATTAGATTTTAAAGCAAAACATCACCTTACAGTTTCTTCAACATTCTTGCTACTAACGCTTACCACTTCTAACTCTTAGAAAATATCATATACCTTTTTCTAAGCTCTTAGATCTCCTACAAATTTTAATATTTCTACTACACAATTAGCAAGAGCAACTTCAATCGCCTCCACTTTATAGGATCTGGAACTTAATCAATTAATAAGTGATAATGTAAGAAGGAGGCTAAGATTAAGTTAGAAAGGATTGAGAGATATTTTGATGAGATAGGGTTTCTTAGAAAGGAATGTAATTTGGAGCTTAAATGTAGGAAAACGCAAATGGGTTTGGCTTAAAAAGATGTTGAGAAATGCAATATGAAGATTATAGTTTGCAAAGAGAGGAATTCGGTTTGGGATAAAAAATGCTTGATGACTTCAATGATGAGCTTGTTGTCAAAATCATACAATTAAGTATGGTTCGAAAATTGAGCCATGAATGTGCTATGAAGCTTGAGTTAAAGAAAATGGAAATGGATATTAAGAGAAGCAAAGTTGAAGAGTGTCATAAGGAGAACTGTGTGAAAGAAAAGGAGTTTAATTTAGTGTAAAAATCATGTCATGAATGAGCCATCGAACTTAAGTTAGGAAGAAAGAGGCAAAGAGGGTAGTGAATTCAGTCAAAGATTCCCAAAGTGAGCTTGAGAGCAAAGAGGAGTTGTATAAAGTGAAGAATTTAATTGAAAAGTATGAAAATAAGTTGGAGTTAAAGTACAATGAATTTGAAATGTTGCAAAAAATGATTTAGGAATCTTGCACTAAACTTGTAGTGAAATGGATGAAACTATATGTAATTCAAAAATCACTCGGTGGGTGCTAAAATAAAATTGATTTGACAAATAATTATTAATCACCTGAGATAATAGGCCTTTGTGTTGTATTACATGATTGTGTTTGGTAATGGATTGCCTTTATTGACATTGGTTTATTTTATTACATCACCATTGTCTTAAGCTAATTGATTTTCCCAACTTTTAGTTTACCTGCTTTCGTATGTATGAACCTATATATACTACATAGAGATTCATCTTCTTGTAGCTTTTTCACTTGCATTGCATGTGCTTTTGGTGATGTCTCATCAATGTAGGTGCAAACTACAAGGGTGATAGGCTAAAATGAGTATAATACATTATCACTTCTATTTTCTTAATGGTCTCATCAACTGTAAGCTTGAATCTAATATTTTAAAAAAGGATTACTCCATAAGATCAAACATCTACTAATGCTCCATCATTTCCCCTTTTTGTTTCTCATTTCTACATGCAATAATTAACTTTCATTTAATTTCTCACTTTTGCTCTTCTATCATTTCCATGCACTTATATTAGACTATGGTTGTCTCATGATTATTTTGAACCATATTTAGCATTTAATAGTTTATAGTTGTGATTAATATCACTTATATGTAATTACATTTAGTGATGGAAGCTTTGAACAATATCAATGATTTCAATGATTGTGTGGAAATAAATGAAAAAGATAGGGTATGGAATGATATCATAGAAATGTATTTACTCTCATTGATGGTTGAAGAAGTGAAAAAGGGAAATCAAATGACTAGTACCTTTTCCAAATCTAGTTGGAAGAATATTAAGGCAGGTCTTCAAAAAAAATTCAGTAAGTAGTATACTGATGTTCAATTAAAGAATAAGTATAATGGATTAAGGGCTAGATTGAAGAATTTCAAGAACTTAGTCAAAAAAAAAGGAATTGGTTACAATTCCTTTACTAGTGAAGTTAATGCTATAAATAAATGTTGGGAAATCTATTTAAGGTAAAATATGTCTTTGTTTTATTAATATATCATATTATATAATATTTGTTCTCATGTTTCCTTTTCATCATTATAGGTGCATAAAATGGCTCATAGATTTAAGAAAAAGGAATGTAAGGAGTTTTCAGACTTATGTCATATTTTTGGAGATACTATTACAACTAGTTTGCATGCACATCCATCAATAAAATCTCCATCGAATAGTACAGAAAAGGAATATAGAATTGATGTTGATGAAGATTGCTCGTATAATGAAAACGGAGATCAAGTTATAAGTTCTGCATCTAAAAGAAAAAAATCTCCTAAGAACAAGAAGGCAAAGAAGACATACTCAAACATTGTAGAAGAGGTCTTAGTTATAATTGGTAAACAATCAAAAAGGAAAAATGGTTTACTTAAGAAAAAATTGAGTGAAACATCATCTACTGCAACGAATGGATCTGAAGCTTCATCAATTAAGCAAAAGTCTAACATAATGATGAAATATCTAAACTCCTTAGATGAATTAGGAGTTGAGGGTATGCAATAAAGGCTTTACATGATTCTCCACTTTATAGGGATATTTTTATGAAGATGGCAGATGTAAGGAAACTGAATTGGATTATGTCACTTTAGTTATTTTTTCATGTTATTGTATATCTAATTTTTATTAATTTGACACTTCTATATTAAGCACTATTCTATAGTTTGAACACTTTAAGTTTGTGTTTTGTATGAATGTTTGATTGAATGTTAAGTCTATGTTTTGTATGAACATTTAAGAATACAGTTTGTATGAATATTTTTTCTATATTTGATTAAACCTTTTGACTGAATGTTTTATTAATTATTTAATGTTGGCATTATAGATACATGGACCACTTATCAAATTTCAAATCAAATTTTGATGATGATCTGATGAAGTTTCTCTAGTTGGGGGAGAGAACAAATATTTTCATTTACAAATCAACCATGTAGAACTTCTACTCTATCAGGTCATGATTGGATATTAGGACCTTTGAATAGGAATCCTACAAGGATTTATAAAAATTTAAGAATGAGCGAGATAATCTTCTTAAGCTTATGTGACGAGTTGAAGAGTTTAAGAGGTTTAAAGGCAACAAGTCATTTAACTATGGAGGAACAAGTAGAAATTTTCTTGATGACTATAGGGCATAATGAGACAACTAGAGTCAATGCATAACACTTTCAACATTTGACCTGGACAATTTCGAAGTACTTTCACAAAGTCTTATATGAAATTAATCGTCTTACTAAAAGAGACATTACTCTATCATCCTTTACCAATTCACCTTTTGAGATTCATCATAATTCAATTTTTTTTCCATATTTTTAGGTATATTATATATTTAATTACTATTTAAATTATGTCCTTATGATTAATAATTGTTTTAATAATACAGTGTGATTTTTTTATGATTGTATAGGAGCAATAATTAGTACATATATTGATGCACATGCTCTGGTTGATAAACAAATACCATACAAGGGTAAAAGAATTGATCCAACCCAAATTATTATGTGTTATTGCTTATTTGATATATATTTTACATGTGTAATAGTTGGATGGGGAGGTACTACAAATAACTCTCGAGTTCGTTTAGAAACAGTGATAAATCCAATGAATCAATTTCCTATGCCTCCACAAGGTATTATATTATTTTAAACAAGTATAATAATTATGTTTAATTTTTAATATATTTTTTGTTAATATCATATTTGTTATATAGTAGGTAAGTTCTATTTGGTTGATTTAGGCTGCACTAATATGTTTGGAGTTTTTCACCATTCCGAGGTGAGAGATATCATTTGTGATATTATAGTGGAAGAGGAAGACCCTAAGGTCCACATGAATTATTTAATTACAGGCATTCTTTATTAAGAAATGTATTGAAAGATGTTATGGTGTTCTAAAAGCAAGATTCCCTATACTTTAAAATATTTCGATTTTTGATATGAAGAGACAAAAATATATCATTATTGCTTATTATGTTATACACAATTATATTAAATTGTATGGATAAAATAATGAATTATTTGAACTGCTAAAAATAAAGAATAAATTAGGGAAGGTGAAAATAAAGATGCAATTCTTCAGTGAAGTATAATATCATTCCAACACAACTTCAAAGTATGTCTTGGAAGACCGTGAGTTTCTATCATCTTAGGGAAGATTTGCGCTCTCACTAGGTGCCTTGCACCTCTAACCTCTTCATCAAATTCCTTCTTGATTTATTCACTACTCATTTTGGTTTCATCTATTAGATTTTTGCGTTGGCTAATCCATCATATGGCCTTTGATTCATGTGGATTTTTAGTAGATTTTCAAAGTTTATTGAGGGATTTCCAGTCACTACCAAACTAGAAATAAATGTAAAATGGGATACAAGGGCAGACGTCGGAAGGTGCAAAGAAATGGTTTGGAACTAGATTATGAAATGCAAGGAAAAAGCCAAAATAGTGTGGGAGGGTTAGAGGAAGAATCATGTGTAATTTTGGTAAAAGGGGCATGACTGCGGGTGTAGGTTGTGCAGTGCCAATTGATGCAGAAAAGGGATTGGGAGTCAATAATTTTGCGGTGATTTTAGATGCTAAAATAGGATTTGTGGAAGGTAAGCACATAGATTGGGTGCCATGTGAGAGGGTTGGGCATGTGGAATGTGATGAAGCAGTGGGTGTACTTAAAGGTATGCACACTGGTGATGATGCAGCTGTTGGGGTTGGAAGGGGCATCAATATAGGCTGTAAAGAAATAGTGGGAGTAGGTAAGGTTTTGGAGGAGGAAGATACTACTTCCATGGAGGAAGGTGATGATGCTATTTTGAATCTAAAACTGATGAAATGGATTCAACATCTTCGGAAGAGAAGGGAGAGAAAGATAGCATGCAATGAAGGTGTTTGATGAACTGTTTGACTTACATAAGGTGGTGGTTGAGCAAAGATCAAACCCTTTAAAACCATGATTCATTATCTTATTTAAGAACAATCGTGAGTTAAAGCAAGGGATTCAATCGAAATTTATAGAGGTTGGTGATAAAGTGACTATGGATCTTAATGATATCATAACTATTGAGAAGAGTGGGGCTTTTGCTATGTGGGTTGCTTTACGAGTAGATTCCTAAGGTTGAAAACGATAGAGGGATTGATAACTAAATGGAATGTCAAGCGTAAAATAATACCATACGATCAAGGGTGGGTCATTTTCCAATTTGACAATAATGAAGACCGTATCCATGTGCTTGCGGGAGGACCATACATAGTGTTTGGAAAAACACTTTTGCTTAAATGGCTGCCGCGTGGATTTTCCTTTGATTATAAGAAATTTATGGAGGTACCAATTTGGGTGCAATTGTCAAATGTGCCTCTTAAATTATGGAATGCAAAGGGATTGGTAAAATTCAGATTACATGTGGGAAAACTAATATCTAAGGACAAAGTCACAAGTATGAAATCCTGGATTGGTTTTGCGAGAATCTTTATAGAAATCGATGTATCAAAAAGACCTGTGACCTCTTTTGAAGTTGAGTTACCAAGGGGAGTATGTTATTTGCAGAAGGTGGTGTATGAGACCTTTCTAAACTATTGCTATTTTTGCAAAAAATTTGTACATAATCCTTTTAATTGTATGACTATTGCAAAGGAAAAGAGGAAGGAAATGAAGACTGTTAGAAATGAGAGTGACAAGCAAGGGGTAATAGTAGAGGAAGGGCAGATTGTTGGGCTGGAAAAAGGAGTGGAGGACGTTACGGGTTTGGTCCAACAACACAGACAACTAGGTGATGCTAGGTCAAGCTCTAGAGGGAAACAGGGGCAATCGGAAGAGGGTGAGATGCTTCCAAGCACAAGTGAGGCAGTATTGCAAATGAGCATCAGTGAGGGACTAGTACGCCATGTGGGCACGAACAAGGAAGCAACACGCCCAAGAGCTGCTAGGATAATAGTGCAAACAACTGTAAGCAACATTATAGAGCGCTATAGCATAAGTGAGGGAACAACGCAGCCCACTACTAGCAAGTCACTGATCTGCATTGCAACCTCCCAGGGCAGTGATGAGAAGGTAAATGAACAATAGGTGGATGTGGCCAAGGGTAACCAATGGCAAACGATGAGCAATCATAGGTGTGTGAAAAATAATGAAGGTAAAGAAAGTATGATATATACTGATAATCGTTTGAAGCACAAGATTGGTTATGGTAATCATATTATATGTGATCAAGGTGCGTTATTCGAGAAAATACCCATGGAAATAAAAATAGAGATAGAGGTGAAAGGCTTGGAGGAGACCAATCCTCCACAGGTGATAAATAAGGATCTTATGTTGGAATGTCCGGGGTTTTAATAAAGCCTCGAGACAAAATTGTGTTGTTGACTTTCTTAGATAACACGATTATCGTTGTTATTATGTTATTGAAACAAAATTGTCATTGGATAAACTTAACTTGGTTATAAAGAATAGGTTCTCGGGGTGGAACTGTAGTGCCCCCTTACCGTAGGGCACACAACGGGACGCCCGAAGGGCATTCCGGTACATATCCTATAATAAGGGCGAGCTATGTTCGATCACTACACTCACTTCATATGATATCGTATCATTAAACACTTATAAAGCATCAATAGAAAATCACAATATTTTAAAACCAACTTTTTCCTCATTTCATTTCTCAAATCAAAAGTCTACATTATGTCTTTCAACCTTTTCTACATGTACATTAACAAAACCTAATACAAAAGTACTACATGAAAGAGGAAAATATATCAAATCTATCCAAGCCATCCAAAAATCACAGCTGACTGACCTTTGAGCTATGACTTCTATTGTTAAAACACAATCTACACGGTAGTGGAGCCTCTCAGTAGTTAGGGTCGTCTCTCGGTCCTAAAAAGACAACATTGCAATTTTGGTGAGTTTTGCGAACTCAATGAGATAACCATGATCGATGGTTCACTCAATTCATGCAACACATCAATTCACATAACAATATAATCACATTGTTGCATAATTGATCACGTTTTGTATTTTCACTTAAGCATAGGCAAATTATGCATTTCAATCAATCAAACATACATAACCAAATGCATATGAAATGATCATGAGACTCTTTTTCAATTATTACATTGTTGTGATTGAGTGCCTGAATTATCTCGTATCCATTTTAGATATCGGGCTCATTAATAACTGTCCCTTATCCGATGAGGATACAAGGCTCATTATATGTTGAGCTTGAGGCTCTGAAATACTTTTGAGCTCGAGGCTCATTTCTACACATTGAGCTTTAAGCTCTGATCGTTGGCTACTCTAGTCACAAATTCCATTATCTGATTATGCATTCATGAATAGAATGCACGTAACACAATCATTCACTTTATAAAACACATAGGTCTTCACATTCACATTCACATTCAAGCAGCACTTCAATATCTCAACCCACATTACACAATCATCAGACCTTCTATCCAAAATCCACAATCAAATCTCATCCATTCATTATTTAAAGCATAATTATAAGCAAACAATAATTAAGAAAAACCGTCTAGGTTACTCACAAGTTTCTCCTGAAGCTAATGCCTGGAAGATCCGACAACATCTGGAGGCTGACGTTCCAGTTGCTCCTCTATAGCAAATAATATACACAATATCACAATTTCTACAATCATAAGTATCCAATGATGCACATGTATGAAATATCTTATGTACAATGCATGTTCATGACAATCCTGGGTATTTTCTATCAATTTCATCATAAAATCGGTTTCATACCATAACTCATCTAAGTATGATTCATACTTAGGTTTTCGCCTTACTAAAACTATTGAAATCCCAATTCATTACTCATTAGCTTCTTGCAGATTTTTCCAAAAACCCCCTTTTGGGTCTACTATTCACATTCAATAACAGTGTACTATACCCAACTTCCCTTTAGAGATTAAACATCTTAGAGGCTAAATCATAATTTGGATTTCTTGGGACAATTTATAGGTCTATATCTCTAGATTACTTCCAATAAAAAATCATCTCATTTGGAATCTCATCATAGATCCAGATATAATCAAAACACTAAAGTATGTTCAGTGGAATAACCCCAGTTCATATAATTTAAGAACACACTCACTGTACCCATCCCACGTTTCTCACTCAATCTTTCTCAATTCATTTTAGATGGCTATGATTTTTGGTGGAGATGTAGGGCAATGTCTTACGAGTACAATGGCTCAAGAATCAATTCATTTGGGTGTCTAGAGAAGAACTTATGACCAGGCGAAAAAAAGTAGAAGAAGCAAAACATAGAAGAAGATGATGTCATCACTGAAGAAGCAAACAGACAGAAGAAGCAAAACACAGAAGAAGATGACGTCATCACAGAAGAACCAAAAAGATAGAAGAAGCAAAATATAGAAGAAACAAAATAAAGAAGAAGTAAAACACAAAAGAAGACACATCAGAAAAACACAGAAGAAGACGAGTTAGCAAAACAGAGAAGAAGACGCGACAGCAAAACACAGAAGAAGACGCGACAGCAAAACACAGAAGAAGACGCACCAGCAAAACATAGAAGAAGACGCGTTAGCAAAACATAGAAGAAGACATGTTAGTAAAACACAGAAGAAGACGAAGAAGACACGTCAACGAAACACAGAAGAAGACGCGTCAGCAAAACACAAAAGAAGACGCGTCAGCAAAATACAGAAGAAGACACGTCAGCAAAACACAGAAGAAGACACGTCAGCAAAACACGGAAGAAGACGCGTCAGCAAAACACAGAAGAAGACACATCAGCAAAACACAGAAGAAGCAAAACTTAAAAGAAGCAAAACACAGAAAAAGATGATGTCATCACAAAAGAAGCAAAAGATAGAAGAAGAAAAACTCAGAAGGAGATGATGTCATCACAGAAGAAGAAAAAAGACAGAAGAAACAACTTCACTTTTAAACATCTTCCCTTACAAGGACCCTGATTTTCAGCTCAGATGTCCAAAATTTTCATACTATATACTGTTGGAAAGATAAATGGAAGATCTATAACTCTCATGAAGGCCATTTTGACGAATCCATCTAGATTAGTATAGAAGTTTCACGAAAGTTTCAGATCGAGTTATTACTATTTCAACTCCAACATCACTTTTACATCACCTAATCACTATAACCAAATTTGTTTCCTCCCAACCACACAATATTTATGAATATGCACTTAAATGTCATTTTCATGCATATGATAGTAACTCATCAACTTTCTTTCATAAATCCCCAACTTTAAAGGATTTATTCACTACTTACATATTGAAAACTCTAAAATCTTCAAGCCATATACTTCATGCAATTTATGTATTTCTCTGTGTACAATGACCAGCTTCTGGTTTTTCTTAGGGTAGAAGACACAAATAGCAAAGTAGGTTTGGTGTAGGAAAGGAAAAGCAGAGACATCTCTTAGAAGGGGTTTGATGGAAAATTCTGTGTATGGGAAGAAAATTTGAAGAAGATCAAAATGAAGAATGAACTTAGAAATATAACTTAACTTTTCAATTCTCAGAGAACAGTAACCTACTTCTAGCAAAAGTACAAAAACCTAACTGATACTTGTCACTATCCTCATATCTAAGCTCTAACTTAGTTTCTTTTTGAAACTAACTCCCTTAAACTCTCATCTTTACAATCCAACTATCTCCAAGTCTTCATTTGATGTCTTTTTTACTATTTTCTATAATTTTTCAAAATTTATGCCTAAATTCACCAAAATTCACAAATACAATATTCTTACTAACCAATAGAATTTTCCATATAAAGAAAATTCAAAATTCTCAAAACACCTAAAAATCACAACACAATCAAATTATACCTGGAATTATTCATGAATGCATGTACAATCATTTTCATGTGTCACAACCTCCCCATTCAAATGCATGTGCATGACAAAGTATGCATGAATATGGAAATGTATTTCTAACTCTCATTAATCACTCACATTTACCATTTTAACCTTCCTACAAGAATGGGATGTTACATATACTTATAGTTTTAACTTCTTATTTATTATATTTCGGTTTTATAGTGGTTTAATATCGATTGAATCTTTAAACCTTAAATTTTTTTTGACCAGTTCGATGTCTGGTCTAATTTTTAAAACATTGATTAATACACAAAACTTAATAAAGTATCAATCATAATTCATACATAATTTCGAAGCTTAATTCTTTTCTTTTCATTTCTCTTGAATCATTTTTGAACTTGGTCATATCAACTATTGTAATTGCACAAGTGTCCATTCTTAATAGAATCCACAGAACGTATTGAGAGAACTTTTTAACTATTGCATAGAGAGTTAGGAAAGAAGTGCTAGCTTATTTGGAACTTAAACTTATTTATAATATATCTTGGAACTTTTTGTAATTTAATAGAAATAAAATTCTAATTTTAATTAAACTTTAATTAGAATTATAATTAAATACTAATTGGGCTTAAATAAGATACAATATCTTATATTGGTCCTTATTTACTAAATATCTTATATTTAATCATAAAGTTTTTCAAACTTTATAATCAAGTTAAGGGATTTGCTTTATAGGCTGAAAATCAAGCATTTTTGAGATAATTGTTACAGGAATGAAGTCCTATATTGTCAAGTAGAGTAACGACCAAGAACGCAAAAGAGGTTTATAACAAATTAGCATAAGGGCATGCTAAGACTTTCCTTTTCTTGCTTTCGGTAGAATTCTGAAAGGAAGGAAGAGAGGTTGTTTGTTTCTTTTCCGAAGAGGGGGGCTAGGAATAAAGAAGTTCATCGTTTAAATAGATATGAGATCATATCATGAAATATTGTCAATGTCAAGCATCCAAGGTCTTTCGCTAACTTGATTAAAATACATTTTCTCTCTTCAACTCATTTTTTATGTGTGACCTATTAGGTTTTCAAATATATTGACAAAGGATATAAATTATAACATTAAATCATATTTAGGATTAGATAAATTATATTCATTTAATTTATCTTTAATTCTTTAATTAAATAATGTATATTCATAGATAAAGATTGACATATAGTAACGTATTATAACTACCCAATACTAACTTCCGCTCATGATTTTTTCATATAATTCAATATTTTCATTATACAATGTTTTGATTAGACATAATGTAAGGAAATAATGGTTAGTCTATTTAAGTCCAATAATGTTAGTTCTCTACCATTAGTAATTGATTCAATTAATGGCATTTGAAAATAGTTTTCAAAGTGTCCTTCGATCTTTGCCAAGGATTTTCCGAATGAATACTAATAGAGAATAATGGAACATTCTCACTAATCAATTTAGGGCGATAAATCCTATGTTGATCACTTAACTACCTACATATAATTCATGTTATATCCAATGACTCAGTCTCCACCGACTAAGATATTCTTAACTATAATATGTCATAAGTAATATCAAAATATAACAATCAATATATGTGATAGCTTTGGAGATTTCAAGTTAAAGGATCACTTATACAATCATCACAATGAGAATTTTCATAGACACATAAGTAATGCTCTAAATGGAATTCTCATATGGGGTCAGTTCGATTAATTTATTTTCTAGCAAGCACCCACATATTTATTTAAGTATCCTCATACTTTAGTCTATGCAGTAGACTAATTCTTTTATAAGGAAGTAACATAACATATGATAATTTTTTAATGCTTTATTAATGTCTAGTCTCAATGGAATAATGACTGGGAACAACTTAGAGGTAATAAATAAATACAATTTGAATCACATAATTATGATCTCATCATAATTTTATTTATAGTTTATATTTATCCCATAAACTTTATCATGCACATCTAGATATGATAAGTAGAAATTATAGTATATTTTACCCTTATTTTATATTGTTTTAAATTATTTACATAGCATATTTTGGTTAACTTATTACATTTTCTTATTAATTATTCAAATTATTTATCTTATATTTAATTTATAAAAAGGGTTTAAATTATACAAAGTATTTTCTCATAGGCTTGGTGGACTTTAAAAAAAGAATCTAGAAGAAAATCCGGCTCAAAATGAAGTTCAACACTAGCAAAACAAATTCCAGCCCACCATAATAAGAAAATCATACCAATGCACCAGCCTAAAAATCACAGCAGCAGAAAATCAGACACTAAAATGATACATGTGTTTCTTGGAGACATTTTTTAGGCTATAAAAAGGTAGCAGCAAGGAGGAGAAAAGAACTAGCAACAAGTCACTTGAAGAAGGGGCTAGTTGACACTCTTCTAAAGCGGATTAAAGTTGGGAATCATCGCAGGGAGTGTTAGGAGTGAAAGGGAACCAATTTCTACCTTTTTTTTGAGCTGGTTCAAGGTTGGTAGAAAGATTTTTCAGACCTTGAAAGGGCTATTCTGGGGTCTAAAAATAGAGCATGATAATGAGTTTTTATGAACCCTTATTCCCCTTGTTTATGATTTTCCATGCTTAGTTATGATTAATTGTTAAATTTTAGTTTGGACAAGTTGTTTTGAGTATTTGATATTTCATTTATTTGGATTAATCTAAAGTATCGTGAGATTGTTTTGGTACTATAAATTGTTGGAATTTTTGATTTTAATGATTCATGTTCTTATTTGATTAGAGATGTCCTTGATTATTTGAATATGATAAGTCGAATTGGTGGTTCATTTGGAGTTGTATGGGCTGGAATTTAGATGCTTGTCAAACAAGTTTTGATTGTTGATTGTGTCTCTTTATGTTTGACATGTTGAGCTAGTTCAATTTGAACAAGTGAAAAGGGATAGGTAGGAACCAATTGGTTGGTTCTATACGTTTAACTTGTTAAATGTCTTGGATTATCTCGGATATATTGAAATTGCATGACTAAACTAAAATTTGAAACTTGCTTGTTCAATTGTAAATATTAGGTTATATTTATCTTTTATTTCTTTGATCCTAAATTTATTTATGTTTTATATGATAAAGAATGCCTTGAAAAATTTATGTCACTAAACTATTACTAACCGATTGGTTGTAGGGCATAAATCAACAATCTCTTATTTGCACTAAGCCAAACGTTTAAGTATCTTATACTATATCACTATATAACTATCAAGCTACTGTTGAGATAGTGGTGTAATAAGAGAATTCTACAAAATTCTCTATGATAAGCACTTGTCTAAATCTTATAACTTTCATCTTAATTATCATCATAATCAAGAGAAACTTCCTAAATAGATACTTGAATCTTTGATAAGACCTTAACTCTTTTTACATACCTAATGACTCTTATATTCTATAGTACACTACTGTCTGAACAATGTAAGGAACTATATCAAGTTCATTAGAGAACTTCTGATCCTAATATTAATTTCAACGAATGAAAAATATATTATGGCCCAATTAGAAATTAATGCTACATTGAAACTCTTCCAATCTCAAATCAATAGTATTCTAAGTAAAATATATCTTAATTAGGTTTTATTTCTAAAGTTAATACTCATATCAACTTAAACTCAAATATTAACTTGTACATAGAATAATGGATATTTTTAATACTTCACAAGTATCAAATATCTCAAATACTAAACACATTTAGTACATTATATACATACTTAGAGTAGAATAAGTAAACAACTCCTAATCTATCTCTACATATTTGATTCCCAGAATTATTTTTTACCTTTTCATATCCAATATGAATCGTTTTTGAACAATTATATTCTTAACAATTACAAGTATAAATTTTTGTTCTCTATGAGTAATATTTCTTAAATTTTTGTTCTCTATGAGTAGAATGTCTTTACATACTCCTACTGAAAAAGACAACCTATAATCCTACTAGCCTTCTTATAGCATGATAAATTCACAATTAGGTCTAAAATAATCTCTTTAAATATATCGTGAAAATAAATCTTTGAACGTCTTATGGCCTTTTAACTATACATCAAATGGATCAATAAAGGTACTAGTTCTAATTTGATGTAATGTTACAAGATTTAATCCATTCAATTTTTTTCTTAATCTAACTACTTATTTTAAGAACCGTTCTCTTATAAGTATAAATTGAAACAAACATTTTGTTCAATAAGATATGCAAGATTATATCTAAACTTTTGGATGTCTCGTAACTTTTTATTATTTAATTTAGTTCCAAATTTTTTGGCCAACACATTCTTTAACTAAACATCACATCTCAAAATCATTAACTTTGACATTTTTAAAGTCTTACCATTTCATATATAACATGAAATCTTGAAAATTGATTTAATTGGAACTACTAAAGGTAAGTTATTATATTAGGTATAGCTATAAAAGAAATAATTTTTGTTTCTTCACTGTAAGATGAAAGCAGCATCATGTATAATTCTTCTTTTTTTTTCTTCAAGTAAATGGTGGTGGTGGGTTGATTATATACTCTTATATGCATTCCTATTGTATATACAATATCTCATATTATATATTCTCTATATACAAATTCATACTTTTATGGAATTTAGTTATGAAAATATTCACCGGAGAATCTCATTCTTTATAGATAACCAAAAAATTTAAATCTCACTATGTTGATCTCATTAAAGTGCTTTAGTATTCTCAATGCTTAATTTCTACTTATAAACTTTTAAAAATTTTAAATAAGTAATTCATTTAATACATATGACTATATCACACAAAGTTATTAATGCAATTAATGAAATAGAAGTATCATTCTTTTATGAATTTTTATTGAATCGCATATATCACATGTATAAAATTTAACAATTAAATGCCATTGTCATCCTCTCAGTAAAGGTTGATTAGGTTTTTCTTCTACTTAATGAGTTTTACAAGTTTCTTATGATTCATAATTAAAAGGATACATATATCCTTGTATGTAACTTTATAATTCCCACTGTGTTGATTTAACTATCATGGCATAGACACACACGCACATAAACACACACACACTTACATGATCTCTATCATATGGGTAAGAAAATTTATGCAATTATTTTTCTTCTAATGACAACTATTATCATATATAAGCCAATTCTTTTAATTGTAATACATGTTCCTTCTTATAGTAGGATAAATTGTTACACCAACACATACCCCTAGAAGGATATATGAATGCCACACAAAACAGTACAAACAGATAATATCGAATCGAAACCAAATCCAAAACACACGAAACATAATATACGTGCATTCCTAAAATCTCAAGCAAACATACAGTACATAACATATCATTCATATTGTGTCTATCATATTATATACCATAAATTCAAAGACTAACATGTATTAAGGTTATTACAAACCTTCAAACAAATTCAAGAGTCATATACATCAGATACAAGCCCAAAACAAATTCAAAATACATTTTTTCTCAAAACAAGACTTAGACTTCATTGGCAATTGCGGTTGACTTGTCCCAGTCTTTAATAATCCTCTTAAATAACCTACACGGGCCAAATCCACCGTGCTAAGTGTTACAAAGGTCACCTTGGAGACTCGAACTTTCACATGAAGTTGCTAGCTCACACCCTTTGCACGGTAGTCTCACTTAGATCCGTTAAAGTAAGACTCAACCTTTCCTCACCCTCGAAGTGTTTACCTTGCTCACACTCGAAGAAACAATGCGGAAGCAACAAAGCATATAGGCAACAAGAAAACACACAAAGATATGGTCAAAAGACCAACTTTATATTACTTTCCCTTAAAAGAATACAAAGAATGCTCTCTCTGATTTCCCAACTGAATGAGAAGAGCAAAGCTCGAATGAGCTATATATAGGCATCCTAGCCTGGAGTCACAGATTTCCACTAAATCTGTACTAAGATCACGTCTATCCCTATCAGATAAGATTACACGAACCAATTAGATGACACCCCCATCCAAATAGAACTCTAACTGATAAGATATAATTTAATAAGATAACATAAGATAAAGTTTACATTTATCTTGAACACTATCTAGAACACTAACATCCTTATCCACGAAGATCTCCACTATCTTCAAATGTTGAGTTTCACTGCAACTCTAACTCATAGTCATCGTCACATCATCCAATGTTGGGACCCCGCCCTTGCGAGTCATGTGCCCGACGTCCTACATGACATCTGGACGCACACTACACAAGGATGACATGCCCACACCAAGCCAAAACAAAAACAAAGGACTCATCTCACTAATGTCCGAACAGATTTTGGGACACTTCAAAAAGGAATTTCAGAAGGACTTCTTCATAATATTTGTTCCTCTTTTCATTAAGTTTCTAAAGACACCAAAAACACTCAATTTGGTTCATACATAAAGAAGTTATGGCCAAAACACTTTCGGCTCTTATTAATTCGAGACTTAACACTATACCCAACTTTACTTCAGAAATTGAAAATCTTAGGGGCTGAACTGAAATTCAATTCCTTCAGAACATTTGTAGATCCATGTCTCTAGTTTATTTTGAAATAAGAATTAACTCAACTGGATCTCTACAGATTGAGATATCGCTAAAATATTGAAGCATATTCAGAAAAATATCCAACTCATACTCTTCTAACTGATCCTCTCACTTTGATTTAATACATCTTTTTCAAATTAATATCAAAAACTACAAATTTTTATGGAGAGGTACAGGAATGTCGTAGAAATTCAACGCTTTAAAAATCAGGTTAATCGGAGGTCGGACGAAAAAGTTATAAGCAAAAGATTGGAAGGAGGTCGGGTCAAGGGAGGGAAAGGGCCGTATCGCCCTCGCGACGCGCACGATTGCGCGGCGTCGCACTGGAGACGCATTGCCCTCGTGAGGGGCATGAATGCATGACGTCGCACTTTTGATGTGTCGCCCTCACGATGGGAGTGAATGCGCGGCGTGGCCCTCGCGACACGCGCGACCTCCTGATCCTTCTTCGTTCGACTACCTAACTTCCAAAATTCATATCTTTTGACTTAGAATTCCAAATTTTACAAATTTATTACTGATGGAAAGCTAAAAGAAAGATATACAACTTCTATGAAGAACTCAAAGACAAATTCTACCTCTATCAGGGTCTAAATTTCACATCAATATGGCTGTCCGAAATTGCCATCCCAAACAGCATCTCAAACTTAAAAAAAAATCATATCTTTCAACTCCCACATCCAAAAATGGCATACTATATATCGTTGGAAAGCTAGGAAATTTATCTACAACTTTCAAGAAGACTACTTTGTCCAATTTAGCCTATATCAATCCAGAATT